>JAKTTW010000071.1:0-61796 GCA_030560525.1 Diutina catenulata
CTGAAGTCGGAATTTCTCGCTCGAGATTGGGTCTCACCGGAAGTTTTTTTTGCACTACCCGGATATCAATTTTGAACTCCTGTATCTAAAAGTTTACAAAAATTATTGGAACGACTGTACTTACGCTGTCCCCGTGCTCGTAACCAGAGATCAGCGAGTGGCTCCCGCGCTCGGAACCCAATAACCACCACCACCCAGACACTACAACCAAGCCCCGCTCGCAACAACACCCCCAGAGCACGCCTTGTCCCAACCGTGGCTTATCGCCGTTGGCGTTTCGGACTCCACCGACCCGTCCAAGACATTTCAGGTGGACCAAAACAAACAAACACCTCGGGAACAACCTAGAATCGGTTCAGGACGATCTGGGGGCCAATGGCCCAAAACAGCGCTAGTAAACTGCTGGACCGGTGTCCTGTACACGTTTCCACATCTCTGCACGCCCGTCTCTCCACCCGTCTCTCCCCTACCACCCTCGTCGGTCCCCTGGGCTCTAATTTTCACTTATGCACTCCGATAGGCCTAAAAAATATCCTTAGCAATTGGGATCAGTTGCTAAAAACAGTTGCTGAACAGGCAAACCACGAGGAAAAACGGCGGGACAAGCGCAGAGAATGCCTCAATTCGCCCAAACCACCCAGTAGCCACCCCCAAACTCTACAAAAGTCGACTCTAACCCCCTGTTTTCGCACCCTGAAACGCGCGTCGGGCTCGGAGTGGCGTGGTTGCCAGATCGCCCGCCTGAAGAAGCAATTAAAAGATTACCGAGCTCGCGAGCACGGGTGCAAGGCACGGCCCAGTGGGTGTGGATGACCCTGGCTGAGGCTGTTTTGGCGAGTTGGCCCGCCAAAACGCCTCGTCTCGCGTAGACATCCCCTCCTCCCTACTCCTCCCCTCCCCTCTTATCTCCTCGCAACCACACCCCAGATATGCACGCTAGGCTAAGTGCACAACCATCGCCCGAGTGGCCCTGCAACAACAACCCTTTTTTATAGTTTATCCCGACCAATTGTCGTTTACTAGTATTCGTTGCTCGATGTATACCTACACCATTAAACACCCTGGCGGCGGCGGGCCCCATTTGAAGGTGGCCGGCAACTTCTCCGACTGGCACCCGGTGCTGACCGACGCCGAGGGCAACTACACCGTGAAGCAAAACTCCCGGGCGGATCTCGTGTTCAAGTTCATTGACGGGGACCACTGGACCACCGTCGACAACTACGAGGTCGAGTGGGACAATGGCAACGACAACAATGTGGTGAGAGCCAAGGATTTGCACGAAGCGGGCAAAGGCGTGGGTGGTGGTGCAGCCACCGGTGCGGGTGCACTTGCGAGCACCGGCAAAGGAGCCACCACAAATGCCGGTGCCAATATCTCGGGTGCGACCGCACTGGGTGCAGGCACGGCCCCCGACGGGGTCAACTTGAAGGGAGCTGGTAGCTCGAGTGTCGCTGCTGCTAGCTCGGTCAACTCGGGCCAGGCAGCTAAGGACCGCGGCCACGCAGTGGGCCAGACCCTGCTCCCTCAGCAGGCCAAAAACGTCATTTCCGAGAAGGTGGGTGAGCTGAAGAAGGCGATGGAGAGCTCTGGGTCCGGTTCTCAGACCAACGGGGCGCTGTCGAACGTCACCCCAGCCATTGCCAGCGAGATCAAGCACTCCCAGGGCGCTGAGCCCAAGTTCGCGTTGAAAAATGAAGGTTTGAAGCCTACTGGGGGGTCTGTTCCTCAGAGGGAGGAGCTCAAGACCGAAGGAGACGCTTCTAAGGGCTTCTCTGGGGCTGGTTTTGGCGCTGGGGCGTCTGCTGGCTCTGGTGTGTCTGGTGCTGGCTCTGGTGGGTCTGGAGCCGGCTCTAGAGTGTCGGGTGGTGGTTCCGCCCAGTCTCACGGGGGCTTGAGCGGTTCACACCACCCCCTGGAGCCCTCTGGCTACGATTTGAAGGGCTCCCAAGCCGCTACGTCGGGTTTCTCCGCGGGGTCTGCGAAATCCGCTTCTCAGGGTGGCTCCAGTGGCTTTGGGCACTCTCAGAAGTCCACCGGCTCTGGCCAGTCCCACTCTGGAGCGTCTACCCACTCTGGAGCGGCTACCCAAACGCTGGAGCCGGCTGGCTACGACTTGAAGGACTCTGAGAAGTCCACGTCCGGGTTTTCTGCCGGCTCTGGCCCTCTGTCGGGGTCCAAGCTGGCTCCCCACACTTCCAACGTCACCCCAGCCATTGCTAGCGAGATCAAGCACGCTCAGGGTGCTGAGCCGAGCTCTGGGTTGAAGAACGAGGGGTTGAAGCCCACCGGGGGGTCTATTCCCCAGAGAGAAGAGCTCAAGAGCGAGGCTGAGGGCTCTAAGGGCTTGGCTGGCTCTGGCAGCAGCTCCAAGCCTTCAGGTACTTCCAGAGGCCTTGAGCACCCTCTGGAGCCGGCTGGCTACGACTTGAAGGACTCTGAGAAGTCTACGTCTGGGTTCACCGCTGGCTCAACCACTTCCGGGTCCCAGGCTGGCTCCAAGTCGGCCTCGGGAGTGGCTGACTCGCACTCGAAGACCTCTGCTTTAGGGCTGCACTCGCTGCACAAACAGGCCACCTTCGATGCTCCCGAGGCGGTTATCCCCACTAAAGACGCAGTTGTCACTCCACTGGAGATCAAAACCAAGCCCCAGGAGTCCGTGGCTGCGGCCAACGAGACCAACCCCTTCCCTGCTGAGGTGAAGAAGGCCCACCAGGAGCCGATCACAGCCACCAAAGAGATCGGGGCTGGCTCGGGTGCCACCTCGGGTGCCTCGAAGGCCTCTTCGGGGATCGGTTCCGCTGCCTCCACGGGCCAGGGACGGTCTACTGACCTCTCTTCGAGCGTCTCTCTGGACTCTACCCTTCTGAAGGCCTCCACCGCCTCGTATGGGGTGCCCCAGCCGCCCAACAGACGTGCCAACCACGACTCTACTGGATCCGCTGGTCCCTCTGGCACCTCGGGGTCCCCTAGCTCTTCGGGCCCCGTGCCTGAGCCGTCCTCGGACCTCCTCACTCCCGCTGACATCAAGAACCCCGACACGGCCACTCCGAGCATCTCCAAGACCACCCAGAGCAGAACCGAGGTTCCTGGGTCCTCTATTGCTGGCTCTGCCGCAGCTGGAGCTGCTGGGGTGGCTGCTGTAGGCGCTGCTGCCATTGGGACGGCGGTCTCTGCTGCTAAGGGCTCCACTGGCTCTTCCCACGGCCAAACTGGCTCGTCGGGACTGTCCAGTGACCCTGTGTCCAGCCACAACCACACTGGCACCAAGTCTGGTCCCTCTGGTCTCTCTGGTGGCTCTTCCAACCACTCAGCTGAACCCCTGAGTGCCAGAAACCTTTCCCTGGCTCCCAGTGGCACTTACGACTCGTCGCAGACCCAGCACGGTCTTTCGGGCTCTGAACTTTCGGGCTCAGGGGCTTCCAATACCATTGAGACCGCTACCAAGTCTCCTTCCGGCTCCTCGGTTCCCCTGAGCGCCCGGAACCTCTCGCTGGTGCCCGATGGTTCGAGTGCTACTGCGACCGGCTCTGGCCTCTCTCAGCCCTCTGCAACCGCAACCGGTGCCTCGGCTGGCTCCACAAACCTTGCCAAGGAGGCCCCCAAGGACGAGGCCACCCTTCTCAACCCTGTGGTGGTGCCTGACGTTGACAACCAGGGCACCAAGGACGGAGTGCCCGGGTCGTTCGACAACGACAAACCGGGCCTGGTCCAGGAAGTCGCACGGCCGTGGATGTTCTTGGGCCTCACGGTGATCCCCTTGGTGGCGCTTGTTGGCTGGTATGGTTTATTTTAGGTGAATACTAATGGAATGATTAAGAATCGAACTTGCGATGAAGAGATGAGTGGGTGGCAATGGCCACGAAACTTAGTTTTGTAGAATTCTGACAGGAGTTGACAAATTTGAAGTACATGGGTTTGAGTTGGTTAATTGGTTAATTGGTTATTTGGTTAATTGGTCGGAATGGTGAGTTGTTGAATTGGTTTAATCTGTCTACTTCATAGCTGTAAGGAGCAAAACACACGTCAGAGTTCACAGTGCTTGTTAGTGCTGTTTTCTTCAAAAACGCCACTAGTTTGTGCATGGCCGCGCTTACTAATGACCCACTGTGGATATGACAGCTTCACTGGCTCCTCAGACACCATCCCACCACCTCTTTTGGGGCTTTGTCGCGAGCCACAGTGGGATAAGGCATTTCGCAGCCGAATTAGTAAGCAACCATCGTCCCACCGGTAGGGGACACCGATATCCACGGAACCAGGCAAAATAGCAACAAACCAAGGGCTTCTGTCTCAGCCACCCACCCGTAGAACCACCCGTAAAACCACCCCCGCCACCCGGTTTCTTTTCCCGACTCCATTTTCCCCTTCCTTCCCACATCTCCCCTGGCTTGACCCTCCTGCACAATGCCACACTTTTTCCCCATATAAACCCCACCAGAACCCTTGCCACCGATCAACCTACGGTTTAACCCACCCTTGGCCCAACTAGAATCGCTCTACGAGGACCAACCCATTCAACAGCCCATCCACTTTCTTTGACCCAGCTCAAAGACCAAGATATCTTCTACCAGGCTTCTTCGTTCCCCGCTACTCGTTCCCGGCTACTTCTACCCGGCTACTCGTTCTCATCTGAAAACATCTTTGCTCCGTTTACCACTTGCCTCAATGTCCACCACTCAGGCCACCACCCACAAGGTCGTGCAGATTACCGGCAACTCTGACGACTATGACGTCATCGAGTACACCGATGTCCCCACCCCGAAGATTACCGCCCCCACGGAAGTGCTTGTCAAGAACAAGTACGCGGGGATCAACTTCATCGAGGGCTACTTCCGCCGGGGCTACTACCCCGTGTCCCAGTTCCCCTACGTGCTTGGCCGCGAGGCTGCGGGCACGGTGATTGCCGTGGGCTCGGAGGTGAAAAAGTACAAGGTGGGCGACAACGTCGCCTACATTGAGCCCCTGACGTTTGCCCAGTACACCAAGTTTGACGAGAGCAAGGTCCAGGTGGCCAAGCTTCGCCCCGACCTTTCCGACGACGAGTGGAACCACTACGGGTCGGTGTTGCTCCAGGGTCTCACGGCGTTGTCGCTTGTGGAGGAGCTGTACCCGGTCCAGCTGGGCGACCATGTGCTCGTGTGGGCCGCTGCGGGCGGAGTGGGCCAGATTGTGGTCCAGTTGGCCCACCTCAAGGGGGCCAAGGTGATTGCCATTGCCCTGACCAAGGAGAAGCTCGAGCTTGCCAAAAAGCTCGGGGCGGACCACTTGGTGCTTGCGAGCGACGACATCAAGGCCAAGGTGGACGAGATCACCGGGGGCCAGGGGGTGGCTGCGTCGTTTGACTCGGTGGGCAAGGACTCGTTCGAGACGTCGTTGGCCACGGTGGCCCGCAAGGGCACGTTGGTGTCGTATGGCAATGCCCTGGGGGTGGTGCCTCCGTTCTCGATTGGGCGGTTGGCGCAGAAGAACCTCAAGTTGTTGCGGCCGACCTTGCACAACTACATTGCTACCCAGGAGGAGTGGGACTACTACCTGGGCAAGCTTATCGATTTGATCGACTCGGGCAAGCTTTCCGTGGCCAAGGCGACGGTTTACGAGCTTGGAGACTACAAGCAGGCGGTGCAGGACCTCGAGGGCCGCAAGACCACGGGGAAGTTGACGTTGAAGATTCCTCAGTGAATACACGAAAGGGTGTAGATCAGAGTGGAATACACGAAATGATAGTAAATGCAGTGGAGAATAAACAAAATGGTGTTAGTGGATGCAGTGGAGGATACACAAAAGGTGTTAGTAGATGCAGTGGAGAATATACGATATGGGCAGTAGAGGCAGTGGAGAATACTCAAAATAGGTGTCAGTGGCAGAGTGAAGAATACGAAACAGGTGTTCGTAGTTGCAGTGGAGAATACACGAATGGTCAGTAGACGCACAGTGGGGATCTTCGCAACGCAACAGCAGTCTTCACACTCTGTTTCGCTTCTCTTCCGCCCGTAGTTTCAGCTCTTACCCCACTATTCCCTTTCCATCTGATAACCAGCCGGGCCATGAGCAAGAACTCCGAAAAGCTGTTTGCTGTTCCGAACACTGGCCAGACAGATGGTGATTGACACGATCTACAGGGTCCGCCACAACCGTTTGTCACCTGTCAACCGTCTATAACTCTTTGGCACATTCCTTCCGTCCATCTCGTCGACCCTGTCGATCTTCGCAGTAGCCAGCCATCTCATCAGTTCACGACATCAGCCGACTGATCGACATCGCCTAGCGCCATCAACGGCCCATAAGCCTCCCACATCTCCGCTAAACGCCAGTCCCAACCTAATTTGCTCTCGACCCAGCCTGTTTTCGGCTTAACCGTGCCCGGTGTTGCTTAAGCCTGTCTGCGGAGTTCGCACCGAAGGCTGGTTGGGTGCAAAAAGCTTGTTACCGCGGAACAATGGTCGTATTGACAAACACTTTCGCGCGGGGTGTTTGTTTATCTGCTGGGCCTATTGTCTGGTTCGGCTAGCAGCGTGTGTTTCGCCAGTCTTTGTTCTCAATTGGGGCTAGTTGCCGACTGCAGCACGCATATGCCGCGTGCTGCGACGACACCGTGGTGTGCTCGTGTTTGTGGGGTTGTAAGTAGCGACGGCGCACCAGAGATTGTCTCGAGGATCGGTCGTAGTTGACAACTAGACTGGTTATTGTTGTTTGTGCCACTGAGATACGAAGGATACGAGAGGGGCACTAAAGCGACTAAAACGCAGTTTAGTCGCCAACCTAAAACAGAACCTTAACAAGCCACCGTTGAAACGACAAGAAAACCGGTGCTGGCGTGCCCAGGCCTCTAGCCCGCTGGAACGAGCACCCCCTTCGCGATGGCTGGCTGGCTAAAAAATAGCAACCATCGTGCAGATTTACGACAGGGTGCAGCAGAACGATGGGCGTAGATGAAGTAGTCGCAAGTAGAATTAGCAAAAAACACCCTGGTATACTAAACAGGTTTTACAGTGTAACCTCCCTTTTTCCGCTACTTTTTATTCGTTATATTACCCCCCGTTTTCTTGCCCAACGTCACCCGCCTATATGCACACCATGCACCTCTGCTGGCCGTGGTTGCAAATTGGGCCGTTGGCTGTCGGCAGCCACCACGCCACGAAAACCGCAAGAACACAAAGGCGTAAACGGCGACGAAAATCTCCGATGACGCAGCTAGGGTCTGGGAAGGGCCGTATTTTTTATGCACAAGTGACAGGGTCACCCGACTCACGTTAAGGTTTCGGAATATAAAGCGGCGGAAATGGCTCCTCGGGGACCACCTAAAGGCATGAAGGGATTAGTGTTGTTATCTTTGGTTTGTGCCGCGCTTGGAGCGTCGCTGGATGTTGCTGACGATGCCACCCTGACTGTCACGGTGACTGATGACGACTACACCTCCACCACCACGGTGCGGTTGTTGGCGAAGATCTACGAAACCGAGTACATCTGGACCACCGATGGCCAGCTCACCAGCACGGTGGTGGTTGGCTCGACGGTTATGGAGACCATCACCACTCCGATAGCCCTGACTGATACCACGGTGAGAGAAACGGTGCTGGCAGACCCCCTGTCAGTGCTCCTGGCCACGGAGACTGCTGCCACCAGCTCCGAGGCCGCTCCTTCGCCTCCCGAGCTGCTGCTGGCGGAGCCCGCGGCCACGGAGACCGCGTCCACCGAGCCCACCGCCGCTCCTTCCATCCCCGACGACGCTGCCAACGCGGTGTCCCCGGGCAACTCCACCGTTGAGAGCACTTCTGAGTCCACCGGCTCGCTGGCTGCTATTAGCCCCGAGTCTGTCATTCCTTCTCTGGACGTTTCTGCCATTGTTTCGTCCGAGCCCACGGTCTCGGAATCTGCCACTATTTCGTCCGAGCCCACGGTCTCGGAGCCGGCCGTTCCTTCGTCCGAGCCCACCGCCTCGGAGGCCCTTCCTTCATCTATTTCGTCCGACGTTTCGAGCTCTACTTCCGAGCCTATGCCCCCACTTGGCGGCGCCACTTCCAGCGAAGAAAACTGGATTTCGACAATTTCCCGGGATATCCCCGAGGGCAGCTACCAGTCGTCCACCGTGACTACCACCACGACGTTGGACGACGGCTCCCCGGTAGTGCTTCACCTCGTGGTGCTTACCACTGAGGTTTGCGAGTGCTAATCTTACCCTCTAATGATTAATGCATAATATACGATAAGAAGAAGAAGGTGTAGTAGGTGTATCAAAGGCTGAGAAGGGCTGAGAGAGCCGAGGATCGAGCCCCGTTTGATGGCTGAGAGCCAGCAAAGCACAGTTAGAGGGTATTCAGACTCGAGATTTTCACGTGGCATGGTCCTTTTTTGCCTGGACAACGCTGGTAACCGTATGGGGGGCACTACGGGTTGCGGTCGCAAATTACCTAATCCGGTAGGAACAAAGAAGTGGTTGCAAGCCAACAGTGAGCAGAAGCGAAAAAAGAGAACAACTGGGCAATGACGAGGCAGGTTTTAGAAGGTTTAATAATTTGACAAGCTCGTCTAACTCCGAATGCCGATTAAGAGACCAACTATTACTACGATAACAGGTCAAATACTACGTTAACAGGCCAAGTACTACCATAACAGGCCAGCTACTACGATGACAACACCTTCAAGCTGACTGAAAAGTATACAACTCACAAAACAACACAAACCAGGGACAGCACCGACTTATCCTATCACTACCTACGCCGTCGCTCTTCACTACTGTCAGCTGTCGTGGCCACCACCGATAGCTCCGCAGGGGTGTGCTCAAAACCCCACGTCCAACAAACCCGTCACAGTAGACAACCCCCACCCCCTTCTCCACCTATTCTCCACCCCGCTCCCCACGCTTCTCTCCCCTTTTTCCCCACACTCTGGTCTTTTGCAACCATTACCGCTTTCGGCAACACCAGCCCTCCTGCACACGGTCGTGACGTAAAACCGTAGCCCCAGAACGTCGCCTAGCGATCGTGACAGAGGCGACAACCGACGGTCACTGTTCCCAGGGCGACAAGTTGCGGTGGTTATAACGTCTGAGCTTTCCCTTCCCAGATCACTTTGTTGGCTCGACGATCGATCTTGCCACGTGACCCTCCCAGTTCCTCCCACCAACTCCACGGCCCTCCTCCACACCCCGAGGCTGCCCCCAAAGCGCTCCGACCAAGCCACGACCCACCTGAGGTTTCTCTGCATTCTCAAGGCATCCCAGAGTCTTTTAGTTAGGACTCTCGCTTCCACGAGGCCCATCCAAACCTACACCTTGGTACCTGCGAACCCCAGATTCGCCTCCGCATCCCCGATAAACCCCCACACTCGCCAACCCCCAACGAACCCCCCCAAAAAACCTTTTAACCAACCTCCTCACCAACTTCCCTCCTCAACCTCCTCCTCAACCTCCTCCTCGACCCCCTCCAAACCCCCCCACACCCCTCCATGCTGTGCACCAACACCCTCTCCACTGCCTTCAGCTACATGCTGACCACGCTGTGGGTGTTTGCCCAGATGCCCCAGATCTACAACAACTGGCGCCGCAAGCTGACCACCGGGCTCTCTGCCGGGTTTCTCGCGCTCTGGTTCCTCGGCGACTTTCTCAGCTTCACCTCGTGTCTCTTCAACCTGGCCACCCTCCCCTTCCAGCTCCTCCTCCTGGGGTACTTCCTCGCCAACGATGTGTGCCTCGCCTTCCAGTACTGGTACTACGGCGCTGCCCCCGGGCGCCCCTACGTCGCGGTGGCGCGCACCCCGCGCCCCTCCGACGCCTCCTCCGACGCCCTGTCGACGATGGGGCGCGCCGCGGTGGTGGCGCTGGTGATGGCGACGGCACGCGCGGTGCCGCTCCCTCCCGACGGCGGCGCGGCGCCTCCTCCCGACACCCTTGGGGTGGTGCTTGCGTGGTGCTGCACCGTGGTGTATGTGCTGTCGCGGGTGCCTCAGCTCGTGCACAACTGGCGGCGGCGGCTGGTGGAGGGCCTTTCGCCGGTGTTGTTCAGTGCCGCTCTCCTCGGGAATCTCTTCTACACCGCGAGCATTTTGGCGCTGTGCCAGTTCCAGGGCCCTTCCCGGTGGCTGTTCTTTGTCAAGGAGCTTCCGTATATCTTGGGCAGTTCCGGCACGGTGGTGTTTGACGCGGGCTACTTTTACCAGCGGTGGCTCTACAAAAAGGTGGACGACGTGGTGGTGATGGAAGACTTGTAGGGTCAATGTGGTAGTGCATGCCCTGGGTCCCATCGAGTGTTAGCTCTTAGCTCATACCAGGCGATAAAAGGCCATATAAGGCCAAAGCCAACAGACTAGTTAAGGAATGGTCTTGCTCGTCATAGGCGGGTCCTATGGCTGTATAGAATAATAGTAGAACGATATTAGAACGATATTAGAACGACATTAGAAAACGAGCCCAGAAGAAGGTAAATGAGGTTCAGGACTTTTTGACCTTAGGCCGAACCTTTTCCTTTAACCTTTTCTCTTCCTTCGAATCGAATCACATAGTACTGCTACTATAATTATATATAATGATCGCCATCCTCACACGAGCTTAGAAGAACCATATCCAAACAGTAAACTCTCACACCAACCCACCAACCACTTTTCTTCCCCTTCCCTTCCCCTTCATCTTCTCCACCTTCGTCTTCTTTCCCCCTCCTTCCCCCTCCCTCTTCCTCCCTCTTCCTCCACCCTCCTCTCCTCCTCATCCCGTCAAAAACCCGTGCATCAACGACCGCGACCATCACCACCACCACCACCCCCAGCCCGCCAGCGCCCACGCCCACGCCCTGAGGCCATTTCCAGCACCTTCCCGATGTTTCTACGGCGCCTGTGCACCGCGCTGGGCCCGTGGATACCGCGTTTGTCCGGTCCCGGGCCCGTTTTCGCCCGACTACCCCGGACACCATCCCGCCCCGCAGACGCTACCGCGGCTCTGACGGCCAGCCACCGACTACCAGGACTGCTGATACCACGACGAACCCTTTCGCATGCCGCCACCGCGTTCCCCGTGCCGCTAGAAACGCTTGACCGCGAGCTCGCCCCCGGTGGCGAAAAAGCGTACCAGGAGGCGAGCCAACGCCACAAGACGCAGCACGAGCAGCTGAAAACCGCCAAAGACAAACCTAACGCCCTTTTCTCGGGCGAAAACGGACCAGAACCGGGCGAAACCACCCCCCACGACCACCAGACCCGGGCCAAAACCGGGCTCACCCAGCCCACCCTCCGGGACAGCCCGTTCACCAGCTCGCCACCGCCCACACTAGCGCTGCTTGCGCTGCTTTCGCCGTCGGAGCTCCAGAAACTCGTCAAAACCCACGTCTTCGCCGCAGAAACCACGGAAAAACACCGCTTTCTCGCCCAGATCGTGGACACCATGGCCACCTCGGTCACCGAGCACCCAGCCACGGCAGCACGGCTCCTCCGAGCGCTTGGCCCGCACAAGAACGCCCTCGTAGACCCCCTCCGGGCCCGGCTTTCGCGCGATCCCGTGCGAAACCTGATCTTCGAGTGGGCCCTAGACCCCCAGCTGGCCCGGGCCCGCCGGCTCTTGTTTGCCAACGTGTACCACATCTGCCGGTTTCCCGCCCACCACCCGAAAAAGGCCCAGTTTCTCACGGCCTTTCTCGAGAAATTGGCGCTGACGGGGGTCACCAACCGGCTCCCGGTGGAGCTTCCGACGAAGCTCTACCGCAAGGTGATGAACACCGCGGGTCCAGCCCGGTTCCGCCAGCTCTTCGCCACGTTCGTGGCGCTAAACCTCCAGACAAAGGACCCCAGCCAGCTCTCGTGGCTCAAAAAGACCCTCGACCGCGGGCTGGCGCTCGACAGCTTTGTAGGACGCACCGGGTGGATGCACGCGCGCTGGCACGACACCCCGAAGGCGCTGTTTCCCCGGGAACACCTCGAGAAAATGCGCTTTTTCTACACCTACGACGACTTGCTCTACCACTGCGTGCGCTCCAGGCACCCAGCGGGCCAGAACATGTACTTGCGGCTCTTGGTGGAGAAGTACGAGCACCAGGCCCGCGTCCACCCGGCCAAAGTGCCCGCGGAAGCCCCCCAGCACGTGTTCACCGCGGCCCTCGCCACCGTGACGGAGTCCCAGGCCGCCAGGGACGGCAACCACGCCCACGCGCTGGCCTCGGAGGCGGTCGTGAGCGTGCTCGCGTACATGAAGGCCAAAGGGATCCCCGTGACGTTCCCCGCGTGGCTCACGGTGCTCCGGCGGCTCCGGTCGCTGGGCCAGTTTGCCGACGCGCTCACGGTGGTCAACTCGATCTCGGTGGCCGAGCTCGCGCCAGCACAGGCCCGGGCGCTTGTCGGGGAGATCTTGCTTCTCATCGGCCAGAAGTACCCCAAGCAGCCGGCCGTGCTCATGGGGTACGTCGTAGCGTTCTACCCGCTGGCCCGCTCGGTCTTCGCGGACTTGGGCCTCGTCGGGATGGTGTACGACTCGCCCGGGGCCACCATCCCCGCGGCCACCGTGGACGCGACCTTGGTGTCTGCGGAGGCGGTCCCGGAGGCTGTGGTGGCCAACGTGCTCGAGACGCTCTTCCGGAGCATGTCCCGGGCGGAAAAGCCGCCCACTTTAGCATTGGACGTGTGGGAGCGCGCGAAAACGGTGGTGCCCATGGCCCTGGACCGGGTCGTGGTGGCGCTCGTGGACGATTTGGTGCGTCGTTTCCCGCCTGGCGGTGCCAGTTTCGTGCTTTCCCGCGACCCCACCCGGTTTCTGGCGGCGAAAACCATTGCCTTGGACTACTTTGAGCACTTTGGCACCGCCCGAGGCACCACCGCGCTCTACGACGTGCTCGTGCTGGTGGGGTTTCTCCACAACGACTACGCATTTGCCGCGGCCGCCCTCAAAAACGCCCAGGCGTGCCACGTTCCCTCGACCTTCAACCAGTTGTGGCCGTTCATAAACTACCACTACCGCCGGGGCGACCACGCGGTGGCGCGGCTCTGGTACGACCAGCTTGCAGCGCTGGGAGCGAAAGCCGTGGCGGGCCCGGCCAAGGAGCTCTGGAAAATCGCCCACGAGCTCGGGTGGCCCGAGGGGAAGCTGTACCGCCGGGCCGTGCAAAAGCTGGCCAGGACCCAGCGGAACAAGGCCCACAACATGGCCATGGACCCGTTTGGCCACGAGGCCACCGAGGACCGGGTGACGAACGAGCTTATCGGGGACAAGCCGTCGTTTTCGCATCAATTAGCATCGATTCTTCTGTAAATAGTAATGATAGGGAGGTAGAGGGGCTATGGGGTACTTGTTTGAGTTTAGATGGGGGGTAGAGAGAGCTGTTAGGATACTCGTTTGAGTTTTTAGAGATGGGAGGTAGAATTAAGAGAGCTATAAGAATACTCGTTTGAGTTTGAGATGATAGGTGGTGATGCTTATGTGGGTCTGTGATGCAACCTTGATGAACTGAAGGACCGATACACAAAACAGGTGACATCAATGACCACCCCGGAAATAATCAGCGTCCGTGCTGTCTCCATGGCGCCCTACCACAAGTATTACCCCATGCCCACCTCGGCTGTGTCCCAATCCGGGGTGCTCCGCGTCAACCTGTCGCGTTAATAGCGCAGTGCCAAGATTGACGCGTTTTCGGGACAGGTAGCCCTGATTTAGCTACCTTAACCCTAACGTCCTCAACCCTCCTCCAGTACCCCGCCTCCGTAGCCCCTCCTCCCCGTTACCTGTCTCGCTTAGTAGCGACCACCGTATATCTCGTGTCGTCGCCCGCTGTACGCGGCCGCCTCGTCATGTGCCCCATAAACACGGTTGCGAACAATGACAGCCTACGCACGTTTATAACCCTCAAGTGCCCCACAAAACGACTATGGCTTTGGCGTTGTTCACTCCAGCGGTGCTCACGCTGTTGACGCTCAAATACCTCAAGTTCGACAAGTGGCTCTGCGAGACGGTGTACCACGGCCACCACACGCGGATCATCGAGGGCGACGTGGTGTTGGTGGCATTGCTCGTGGTGGTGGCCACGGTGATCATCTCGCGGGCGATCCTGATCAGGGCATAGCAAGGTTATAGATAATACACACGGAAGAACACTAGCGTTGTAGAAGTGGGAAAGATGATGACTTGATTGATCGCGTTACCTGGGTTTCTTTTTCCAAGATCTTAGCGAGATTAGACGATGGACTTTCTTAGCTGACGTCATGAGCCAGGTCTCACCACTACTGTCTCGAAGATACCCTATTTACGGGCTGCTTTGATTCAATAAACACTTCTGATGGAATTATCCCTTATTCTATCTCTCCCCACTCACAACTGGCTAGTTTACCAACCCGACGCGACACCCGTCCATCAAGGACATCGTCAACGTCGCATGGAGCCGGCACCGGTCGTCGTTGTAGTCCACCAAGGTTCCATACATCTGGAGGAGTCTGACGGTTACGTAGGACGCCTCGGTAAGCGCAAACTGCTGGCCTAGACATATGCGCGGGCCCCCATTGAAAGGCAAGTAGGCCCAGCCCAACTTGGCCATCTGAGGCTCCAGCCACCGCTCGGGCCGGAACTCGTTGGCGTCCTTGCCGTAGATCGCGGTGTTCCGGTGCATACAGAAGACGTTGTAGAGGATCTCCTGGCCCTTGGGAACAAACACCGGTTGGTCTCCCTTGGGTCCCCCACCGCGTGGGATGGTCGTGTCCACACTAGCAGTACGGAGGTTATTTGGCACACTCGGATACAACCGGAGAGTCTCGTTGACCACAGCCTTGAGATACTCACACCGTTTCAACAGCTCAAACGTGATAAGCAGCAAATCCGCGTCAGAACCAACACCAAAGTGCCGGCCAACTTCATCCCGGAGCTTGGTGAAAACCCGGGGATGCTTTGCGAGCGAGTAGAACAAGAACAGGAGGAGTCCTGCGGTGGTATCACGTCCCGCGAGCAAAATGTTGAGTGCCTGGGACCGGAGAGTGTCTCGATCGCGGGTCTGTTTCACGAGCTCAACCAAGAACACGTACCCGCCCATCAGGGCCTCGTCGAGTTGGTTGGCATCCATAGCAAGCACCCTATCAACGTAGTAGTCAACCAAAGAGTGGACCACCGCAATAGCAGTCTGGAAACTCGCTGGATTATGGAGCCAGTACAAATTCAGAAGCAAAAGCCGAGTCGTAAGGCCCTCCTGGGCCACCGTGAACGCCTGGGCAAACTTGCTGCGACCAGGTATGTCCAGACGGCCGGTGTAGCCCACGCTGGCGTCCTGAAGACACTCGACCAGCTCCCCAAACAAAAACTCGGTAGCCACGTCAAGGGTCAACTTGAAGAACAACTCTTGAAGGTCGACAGCGGTGTTGCCAGCGTTGGCAACGTGTCGAGCAAGCAAAAGAACATGGGGCTCAAGCAACTGGACGTGGGACACCTGTTCCCGGTTGAACTGGGGTGCCAACATGGCCCGTGAGTGTTTCCAACCCACCCCATCAAGAGTGAAAATGCCCTCTCCCAAGAGAGGAGCCAATTGCACACACCGGTCACCGAGACAGAAGTCCTTGAACTGGGTAGCCAACACTGCTTTGATGTTTTCTGGGTCCTGTGTCGAAATGAAGGCCGGGCCTAGCCCGGAAGGCACCTTGAAAGTGTCCAGTTGGCACTGGTCGTGGCGATCCTGAAGAAAGAAGGGGAGTGCCCCGTCTTTACGCAGCTGGAAAATGGCCACAAGGAACCGGATCCCAAAGGCATTATCAGTGTCAATCTTAGGCTGGCCCACCAGGGGAAACCGGCGCTCACGAACCCGGTACCAGAGGTGGTGGGCAAGAAAGTAGAACGCTATAAACAGGGCAAGAACTAGCCAGAACATTAGGAGAGAGGCTACAAAGCGAAGCTGTTAAATAGGGGATCTCGAAAACGGTGAAGTAAGGGGTCGCGATTATGTAATTGCCAAGGCTGTACACACCGTGGCTTCTCTAGGGATCGAATTGCCTATTTGGTAAATAGAGTTGGAACAATCTAGATTTGTAAGCGCGCAAGAAGGCCAACATAGATGATGATCCGGTTCGAGTTACTGGAAGCGTCAATTTCAAGTGTGGAAGGAGAAGTGGTAGTTTTTTCACAGGGAAAAGGTCACCGCGAGTGGTCAGGGGGTCACAAACTGCGCCCCATTCTCTTTTCAACGATCCCTAATACGAAGGCTAGTACGCAGGTAGCTAATGTAGCTTGATTGGAGTCTGAAGGCTTCCGGCCCCCCACGTTCATTCGGTCAATTGTAAACTTTATAGTTGCAAACTCCACTGACCCAATCGTTGCAACCTCCACTAACCTAATTGTTGCAAACCCACTAACCTAATTGTTGCAAGCTCCAGCCCGTCCTTTTACTCACATCTATAAACACTAAGAGTATTGAATATTAGATTCCTAGCGTTGAAGGAGGTTCGCGTCAAAGTACCACATCACCAAGAGCGATAAGAGCACACCCACCACCGTGCCCACGTTACTCACACGCTCCACGTAGACCCCTGCAGCACGCTTCTCGGCGACAGTCTCACAAAGCTCCGTCACCATCATGGCTGCCAGAGAGAACACCTGCCCGTGGGTAAACCCAAACAAAAACATAACGAACAAGTACCACCCGTCGCCTCCAAGCGACGCTCCCGCGTCCTTGATGTTGCAGAAGCACAACACCACCCAGAACACCGGTCGGGCCATGGCAAAGCCCCGAATGGCATTGATGCTGTCCAAAAGCACAAAAGGAAACCGTCGGGTACACAAAAGAGAGGCCCCAAAATTACCAAAGCTCCACACCATCAAGGCGAGAGGGGTGAACCGCCGGCGGTACATGTTCGTGTCCTGGGGAAACACGGTGTAGGCAAAATAGGGGAGGGCTCCAGACACAAGACAGGTGCCGGCCATGGCACCCAACATCACCCCCACCGACCGATTGAGCTTGGACATGGGGAATTCCTCGATGGTGTCGACTTCTACGTCCTCACTGATGTCCTGGTGGTGCGCTAGCAGGCTCGAATGGCGCTGAAAGTACACAGTAGCTGCTAAAGCTACTCCAGCAACCAGGGCAAAGTACCAAAACATACTGGCATCGGTCTCTCGGAAGTAGAACGGCGGCTCCAACGCCCACAAAACGACCACAAAAAGCGCAGACACAGCAAAAGCCCCGAGAGAGTGGCCCAACGCAAGCGCGGGCAACCCGTCCTGGAGCATAGCCACCGCAGACGACCCTTTGATCAAAAGAGCGCGACCCACCCCTACTACACCAATTACAAGCACCATAAACCACCAAAACACGTACACATCCTTCGCCATAGCCCAGCTAAACAAGCAAAGAGGAGCAATTGCCGCGAATGCCAGTGCCACCATGTAGCTCGCAAACTTCACCCGAAACAACGACGGCACCCCGTGGAACTGGGGCACAAATGGCATCAACTCCACCAACAACGTCATCACCGTCGGGTGCAATAGCTTCGGCTGGGTGCTAAACCGCTCGTTGAAAAACACCAGCGCCATCACCAAGCCCCACAAGGGCCACGTCTCTGCTGCTCCGAGCACAACTAGGGGAGCCGTTGACGCGGTAGCCATGGGTGTCAAGTCGCGTTTTTCGCCGATCTAAGGCAGGAACACCACTGGATCCGGGCGCAGCGGTTAAGAGCTGGAGCGTGAGGCGCACGAGGCCGCCAAAACACTGGAGGTTCGCGGACAGCTAAGCGAGTTCGCTGCATGGACCCTTACATACATATACGAAAATGGTTGCACGCAGGTGGTACCCCTGAGCCCGCGCTAACGCCCCTCGGCCTCGAACCGGTTTTGTGTCACCCACGGGCGCGTAACCCAAACGAACCCCGATCGTACGTGATTTGACATGGGGCCCCGTCGTCTGGTGACTCGGTGCTCCAGCTGTCGCCGACTAAAGATAAAGGTAGGTAGCAACCGCCGCTCCCCACAGCTAGTACTAACAACAGTGTGATGGTCGCAGTCCGTGCGAATACTGTGCGGCCACCGGTCGCCGATGCCTCTATGAGACACCTAAACGGAAACTCAAGTTCAAGATGGTGAAGCCGTCGTCGGAGGACATCCACGCGTTGTTCCCGAGCGCCCGCGAAATCAAGTCGTACACGTTGGAGCTGGTGGGGTCGGGTGGCGGGGTGGTACCGGTGATCGAGCCCAGCTTCACCAACCTCCAGGAGCAGTTGCAGCTTCTGCCGGTGCAGTCACGGCTCATAGCGTTCATATCCCTGTTTGGACGCCGGTATTACGAGGCTCGCGACCCGTGTCTCGAGACCATCTGGGCCAAGTTCACCCCCGAGCTCTTCTTGGAGCTGGAGCTCGTAAAGCTGCTGGTGTACACCTACCTGGGGGTGATCTTGGTTCGCACGTACAACCACAAGCTTCTACAGGACGCTGATTTTGCCAACAATAACCCCCAGGTGATGTACAAATACGACGACCGTGTCGTAACTGCCTACCAATACAGTCTCTATGCGTTCAACACCCAGGTGCGCGAGATGTCACGACTCGTTACCCGGCTTCACGAGGGCACAATCACGGTTCGCCAAACGGTGGAGCTTCTAATCGGGTCCATGCTTATCGTGGGCACGCTATGTAACCTGCCACTGAGCCGGATGCCCCTCGTCAACTTCGACCAACGCACTGGTGACTTTCTCTCGGCCCGTCTCGGAGTTCGGGTCACCTTTTTGCTAGCACGGAAGGTGCTCGCCAACCACCCTAAACTTTTGTACATATTCTTCCACAACGAGCAGTTCAAGCCCCCAGTGGTCACCCAATGGGTGCCTGTGTTTGCTCAAACTCGTCGGTGGCTCACCAGACACCAAACGCTCTCAGACCATGAGAGAGCACATCTTGAGGGAACCCTCCGGCGATTCAACAACCTGATTCTCGAGTGTGCCAAATGGAACACCGACGTTCCGCTAATGCAGGCTGCAGGCATTTTGGACCACGACACGTTGGCTATGGTCTACGGTAAGCATGTGTTTGCCCTCCAAATCATCTACCTTTACCTGTGCTTTTCGCTTCTAACGTCGTTATACTACAATCGCGAGAACAACATGTTCGTCGACTACATGTGGTGGTACAAGGAGCATTGTTTCAGTCGATACCGCGGGTGGTTCTTTCCCTGGGACGCGCTGATTCATCTGCTTGTGCTAGTGAAGAAGTATCACCCGGCTTCGATGGCAAGTTTGGCGTGGTTCGACCCTGTGAAGCTAGATAAGGCTCAGGGCCCCGTCTCGGAAGACCAGGTAGCCAGGATGATACAGGCGGTACACGAGGATACCGTTGACTCGATCGAAGGCTGTAGCTCTTTTGCAAACCCGTAAGGGCCGGGATAACAAACTTTGTCTCTTACGATGTTTACAGTGTCCAGGAGCCGGTCTCACTATCGATGAAATTCTGGATGGGGAGTACATCATGGCTCCGAGGAACGCATCAATTCCAGCCACAGCGTCCAAGACAACCCACCACAATTGTGTTTGAAGGCAGGAGACCACCTCACAGTGGATGGGGAGGCTTGCCTTAAACGCTATAAATATTCAACCTCCCACGTCAGACAGCATGAGCCCCAAGTTAGTAGCAAGTAAGTAGAATTCAATCCGCTATACCCCTAAAAAAGCCCTGGCCCTACATTTTCTCTACCAATCAACGCCTCTGTCGCTACCCCTCGTATCTGCACGACATAGTCACGGCAAATATTCAGCGCGTCGGTCGAGACCCAAAAGCTTCCACGGGATCTACCGAAGACTTCCGTGCATAGAACAACCGCCAAAAACAAGGACACATCACAACGAACTCCTTAGTTCGGCCAACTGTCCCAAAGGTGGAAATTTTCAGCCGTCTGTCGATATTTCACTTGGCAACGTCAGTCGTAGGGGCTCCTAACTCAAATGCAGCATCTATAATAGAGGCGAAGTCGCCACCGTAACACGTTCCATACATGGGTAGACCTAAACGGTATGGTTGTGCGAGCTGTAAGCGTCTAAGAATCAAGGTATGTAGGCCCAGAACCCACTCCGTGCTTTACTAATTATAGTGTGACCTAGCCCGTCCTAAATGTGAGTATTGTGTGGCCACAAATAAGGTATGCGAGTACCCCGAACGTCCAGCCGACGTCCGGGCAACGTCACTATCGTCGTCGTCATCAGACTCGTCTATTAGGACCTTGAGCTACGAGACATGCTGCGTGGGTTCCGATGAAGCCATCAACGATATCCCCCACTTGCTCGATACCGTAAACGAAGAAAGCCTAGATGATCTCGAGTGTTGTAACGAGCCAAACAACGCTCTTCTACTAAAGCTTAATAGCGCTTCTGTGCAATTGGGCATGTCCCAGTTCGAGTACAGGCTCATCCATTACTTCGGTTTCTGGGGCTTCGAAAGATTCCGTACCACCAAAGACAAGCTGCAGATTGTGGCATGGAACCATTTCATGCCCGATCTTCTTGTCACCCTGGAGCTAGTCAAGACTAGCATTTTTGCATACACCGGAATCATGCTCCTACGTGAGCACGGGCCCGAGCAGTTGGAGCATAAGTTCTCTCAACTCAAATTTGTCAAGGACGACTGTGACGACTGTGGGTCACTTTCCAAATTGTACGAGTTTTCCATTGCCAGTTTCGACAAACAGGTGGGTAGAATCAACAGCATGATGCCTCGGTTGAGAGACGGGATCCTCAATCAGCGCGAGGCTGTCGAAATGGTGGTGTCAAGTCGGTTTATGCTCAAGTACATTGGTAGTCACCCCCAGAAGATCATGCCGTTGATTGATTTGAATCGTCGTAGCCAGGACTTCCTCTCGTTGATGCGAGGCGTGGTGGAGACTGAGCAATTGTGTGTTCCCTTGGTAGCCGGTACAATGTATCGAGGCTTCTTCTTTGACGACAATATCATGGACTACACGATTCCCACACTCCCGTTGTACCAGATGTTTTTGGATGAGCTCGACGACCCGTTGATCGGAGTCGACCCCGAAGCCGTTCCATGTTTGAAGAATGCCATCACTACCTTCAACAATCAGACATTCAGAGTGGCCAAGTACAATAACGACATACCGTTCTTCCAGATCATTTCGTTTCTTGAAGCAGGCTTCCACCAGCTTATGTACAACCAGAACCTTATGGCACTACGACTTCTCAATCTTTTTGCAGCCTTTCTGTTGTTGACGGACTGCTACTTTGACCGGGACGTCAATATCTGGGTAGACTTTATGCAATGGTATTACGAATACAACCAGATGATGTTTGGTGACTGGTACTACCCGTGGGACGCGTCGTTGTACCGGCTAGTGGTGGTGAGAAAACACAAAGTGGATGGTTTCTCCGCCTACGCCAACTTCGATCCGGTAGTATTGGAGATGTTGGCATGAATAATTAGTGGATACGGTAATCAAGTATAGAAAGTGACGGTGACAGCGGGGGCAGTAACTACGACATTCGTGGTAATAGCACAAGTCGGTAATGAGAAAAAGCTCGAATAGCTTGTCGACTCTACCAGACTCGAGTTTTCTTCCGCAAGCCCCAGCGAGGTTGTGGGAGCAGATTCGGCTAGTGTACTTGACTGAGGAAGCTTAGGAAGCTCCGGCATTCTGGTACATTGACCGCAATTCGAGGCTGTAGCTGCTTCTGCAGGCACGGGCCCGCGATAGGCAAGCACTGGGTAAGTGGAACCCCATTCGTCGTCCGTTTTCTCGTCGATGAAGAACAACGACTTGTCATACCCAGATCCGATGTCGATAATCTGGTAATAGCCCTCGCTATAGAAACGAAGCTCTGAGCCACTGTATTCTATCCGCAGTGAAAGGCCGAAAGCTGAAATAGAGATCCCCATGCCTTCCCCAAACCCTCGGATGATATACTTGTCCCAAATGTCCTCATCGCTGTACCGTGGTTGGGTGTGGAGTACGCCTGTAGCGCCTGGGGCAAATTGGACTGTCACCGTGTGGCCGTTGTCCCAGCCGAAGTAGCGCATATCCAACTCAGAGTTGTCGAGTACGTGCCAGCAGCCCGAACCCTGGACGCTCCCATGGTTACGGAAATTATAATTGCGGAAACAAACGTCGCCATTGTTGACAATTGGCTCAGAATATTCCGTGTCGATAGTCCCCCGAGAGGTGCTGGATGAGAAGGACAAAAGCCCTTGGTTGTACAACTCCTGGCCGGAAAGCCCAAGGTTGGCCGCGTCTTCGCTGGAGACGTACAACTCACCATAGTTCTTGATGGAAGAGTACTTCATTGACATTTCAGTGATAGCAACCGAGGACCGGAAGGTAATGAGACCATTGTTGCTCAACTTGTTCTGATCCCCCGAGGAATCCACCAGGAACTGGTCACCATTGTCCACCGAGGCAACGTGAAAAGCAGCCTCCGTCCCCACATCCACCCCACCAATGAGGTTCTTCGTGGTTTTAAGTGCAGACAACGATACATGGTTCGACACCCTGATAGACTGACCGAGGAGATCGCCTTCTAAGACGGTGTCCTCGGTGATGTCTAACGCAAAACAGGAGTTGAGCAATTGCAACCAAAGCAAGGATCCCAAAAAAAGCATTGAAATTCTGGGTTCGATGCATCATGGCTTTATAGTACACTATCTCCCTGTTTTAGGTAGAGTAACGCCTTTCTCGGCGTCAACATCGATATGGAACAGCTAATTTGCAGCCATTATAATAAAAAGGTGAAGCGCTAAAAAACACAGTTTTTTAGCTGATAGGAGTTAAAAGTGTTGAAAGCAATGGGCAGTGTGTTTCTTTGTCCCCATCCAGCATCAGTCTGAAGTTAGACTTATACGTCCTCCGCAATCTAAAGTGTCACTTTTGCATGAATATTCTGACACTAAATCGTACGTGAAGCCCCCATATTCGTCTGACAGCAACATCGAGCCTCATCTGGGGTTGCGTTACCGAAGAACAGATGCTGGTCTCCGTGATAAATAATCTGATGACATCGAGTGGGTCCCCCATGCTTGAAGAGCACGCCACGAACCATCGTAAAGACCCTGTATCCGCACGCTGGGGCTCTTGCATATGCCTGTAGACGCCTGATGCCTGCCCATGTTCTCTGGGGAAGACACTGGCAGCTCAGTCAGATCACTCAGATGGTCCCCTATATCCATTGGTTGGTAAATATTCAAGCCCAGTTTTCGTACTAACCATCGTGTGATTTGAGCTGATGTTACACTCGAAAATCCCTTGGCATCCTGGATCAGGATCGCCAAGATCCCAAGATGCTCGGGCATTGGGGAAGCTCGCAAAGATTGCGGTGTGGCCCGGTGTGGGCCCACCCATTGATGCGTTCGTTGCATCAGACAGAATAGGCTTAGGTAAGAGGACGCTGAGGTGCAATCTTGGCACTCCTAGTCTGGAATGATTCTCATATCGTTACTTTATTCAATAAATACACTAGGTCAACTAGTTCACTTAGACAACTGCTCACGCGCGTAATCGCCCTGCTCGTTTCTCATGCGGTCGTCTCTGGTGGGACGGTTCAAGAACAGCTCGAGCGCAGCCTGGTAGGCGGGCTTGCCCTCGATCGGGGGGTACAACTGCTTGGTGCCGTTGTGGATGTTGGCGTAGATGTCACCGTCGTACTTGCCAATGAAAGAGTTGATCAAGTTGTCGGGGATCTGGAAAGAGTCGGTCAAGCCAATCACGAAGGGACGGATGGCAGTGTCCAAGTCCTCGATGATCTCGCCGTCGACAGCGGCAATGACGTCGTTGGCAACAACACCGTTGATGACAAAGTCCGAGGCGAAGGGCAAGAGCACCGACGAAGCGCAGTACTGCTGGATCACCCGGGTCAACTGCTTCTTAAGAGCACCCTCAGCCTTGGCAAAGTCGGCGATGGCAGTCTCCAAGAGGTAGGCGTGGCACCGCAACTTGGACAACTTGACACGGGGGAACGAGAGCTTGTCCCAGTCGCCACCGTTGGCAGCAATGCGCTGGCCAGTGGTGTGGGCAATGCGGGCAATCACCGCCTTGGTGGCCTGCAACACCTTGGCAGGGTCCAACGCGTCGGCCTTGGAGGTCAACACCGCCTTGGAGCCAATCAACTCCTTGGCGTCGTTCAACCACGCAAGCGACATCCGCTTGTCAATGGGCTTGCCAGCCAACACCTGCTTGACGTTGTTGACAATGGTCTTACCCGCAGACATCGCGAGCACGTTGTTGTCACCCTCCCAGGTGCACTGCACCACCCAGTCGTTGTAGGCCTTACCGAAACCAGAGTACGAAGAGTAGCCCTGGCCACCGCAGGTCTGGCGCAACTGGTCAATGGCGTCGGCAGCCAACCAGGTAAGAGTCAGCTTAAGCGACCCCGAGTCGACAAACAACGACTTGGTGTCCAAAATCAGCTGGTGGATCAACTTCTTGTCGTTCTGGGCCACCGCCACGTCCAAGTCCTTCAAGATCTGGGCGTGGGTCTGCTCCAACCGGTTGGTACCCACAGCCATGGCGTAGGTCAACGCCAACCAGGGAATGGTCCGGCGCTGGTGCAAGGGGTAGTCGATCAACGCGCACTCCTGCTCGTCCTTGGGGTTCTTCTTGAACTGGCGACGGCCAATGGCGTAACGGAGCGCCACGGTGGTGAACCGGGCACAGATGCGGTACGAGTCGGTAGCCATGCCAACACGGCCACCAAGAAGCGAAATGTACGACAACTGCTCCAACGGAGGCAACGTCACGGTACCGTCGCGGTCAACCTTGCACCACTTCTGCAACATGTTGAACCGGGGGACTCTAAAGTCGGAGAACTGGATCCAGCCGTTGTCCACACCGGAACGACCCATCTTGGCGCCAATGTCACCAATGGCAATGCCGGGCAATAGGTCGTGCTTAGAGTCTCTGAGAGGCACCACAAACGTCTTGACACCGTAGTCCTTGCCCTTGACAATGAGTCTGGCGTACACCACCGAGTGGGTGGCCGAGTGGGCCGCACCACCAATCCACCACTTGGTGGCAGAGATGTTGGGGGTGTTGATGACAAACTCGTCGGTCTTCTCGTCAAAGGTGGCAGTGGTCTCGCACCCAGCAACGTTGGAACCGTGGCCCAACTCGGTCATACCGAAACAACCGTACACACCGCGCAAAGTGCCGGCCTCCTTGTAGTTGTACCAGTACTCCACCTGGCTGGGGGTACCGTTACCACGGATACAGTTGCCGAAAAGCGCCAAGTTGACGGAAATACGGATCCCGAGCGACGGGTCGTACATCGTCACGAGGTTAAGACGGCGCCAGAACTTGGTGATGCCGTCGGTCTCCAAGTACTTGGCCATCTGGTGGATCCGGGACGCCACGAGGGCCCGGTCGGCGTGGGTGCCGTTGTCGTAGTGGGCGGGGTTGCCCTGCAAGATGGGGTCGCGCTCCAACTGCTGGTACATCTTGAGAATCTCCTGGGACTTCTCGACGGACCCCTCGAGCCACTCGTTCATGGCGAGAGGGTCGAAGTCGGTGTGGGAGCGCTCAATCCGCATCTGTTCGGCGGGAAGAGGCTCATTGCAGGAGCTCACGAGGTTGGTCGTGCGAGTCTTGGACATGGTCAATGGGTTTTCGAGTTGGAATGCCGCTGTTTTATAGTTTTTTTCCCGGATGCATAGTGTGGGGTACTCCTCGGCAACGGGTAAGGACGGAAATCCGGAGACGGCGCCGGCGCGGTGAAAAATTGGTGTTGGGTGCTAGCGGAGTGTTATCGGAGACGAGCGGTGGTGTTTGTTTGGCGCTTTTTACGGGTTTTGCCCGTGTTTCGTCGGGTCTCTTTCCTCGGTCTCGGTTAACGGGAGCTCGCTGCCTGCACACAGGCGGGTTGATCAAGGGGTGGGGTTTACTTATCCAGGGAAGGCCAGGGCCAGGAGAATGGCCTGATAATCGCGACTACGCACGGACCGGGGTTAAGGAGGGGTATGTGAGCGGGCTGTGTGGCCCGTGTTTGGGTGCCCGCGCCCGCGACGGGCCTGACAGCCCGTGGTCGCTCGGTCACCGGTGTCAGCCTACGTGCATATAGGCCCATCGGCCACCCAATCGCAGTAGTTTAGGTCGGAGGTTGGGAGCCCCGCGAGGGGATTGGAATCCGGGGGTATTGGGAGCCCCACAATCCTGGGGAAAAGTGGTTCGATTTCACGGATAAATTGATTTAAAGGGGTGAGATGTTGGTGGAGACGATGTGTGGGGCCGATCCGGAGAAGGGTGGGACCAGGGGCCATCTGGCACGACTTTGGTGGTGGTTACCCCTCGTTGGCTTTTCCGCGGGTGTCAGTGCGGCTGCAAAGGCTCCAAGGGTGTTGTGAACGATGGGGCTTAGGCGATGGAGGTGGAGCGGTGGAGTGGGTGGAGTGGGACGCAAAGGAGATCTGGGAGAAGCATGGCAAAATCTGGCTTGGCAATGGGCGACTTTCGGGCAACGTTCGTATAATTCTAGAGTTCACGGTGTGGTTTTACCATAGCACTAAATTTTCACGGGCTTAGCGACCCGCTCCTGTGGCTAAACTATATCTTGTGGCTAATAACCGTTGGATCTTTCAAACACGGGCCAACTCGCTGAAACCCGTTTATTCGCCCGCCAGGGGACATAACGGACTCCCACCTACAACCGACACGTAGCCATAACAACCAGCTGACTCGCTTAACACAAAACTGCCAGACGCGAATCTTTTCCCTAATGGAGATGTAGCCAAGTCTGAAACAGGTGTATTCCTGGTCGATCACATTTCTTAACCCAGGTGGTCTACTTTCACACGACAACGCCTGAAACCTTAAACGCCTAGCATCTCGCAGCTACGTCTATTGTAACCTTCTAACCATTGTCCGGAGACGCTTCCATCTCGTCGCTGAAACACGCGTTCTCGTTAACCCCTTCCCTCCTTTGTTCGTCCTTCTTCGTAGCCCTTGTTCGTAACCACGTTCCCCACACCGCGCGTTTGGTGTCAGTGTCTGTTCCACCGTTGTCCTCCAGGCATCGCATCAAGGGACGGTGCAGACACTGGCACGCAGATCCTAACACTGGATTTTGCTTTACAGTTGCCCAATCACCGCTTGCATCCTCGGTAAATTTTGCGTATTTCACTTGAGATCGTGGATGGTTACCCAATCGAGCGATCCGTGTCGTGTGTACGTGGAGGTCACTGGGACAACTACCAGAGCGAAAGCCAGGGTCTATGATCAACAATGGTAACAATAGCTTCAGGAGTCGCCGCCAGTGTAGTCTAGCCCTCATCTCAGCCATTGCGTATATCTCGTCAATGCACCTAAGATAACGTTGGAACTACGACATTAGGGGTGCATGGAGGCGAGGAAGGACGGAGTTATGACGACAAAACGGCCCCCACAAATGGAGTGACTCCAGACACCACCGCTACGAGCGCCAATCCTCCTGCAAACCTCTGGTGCTCTTTCATTTGTGCCGATCCCCCCCTTGTTTACCCCCTTCGTCTACTCCCTGGTCCATGCACCAACAATTTCACCCTGCAACTGGTGCATGCTGATCGTCCGACCTGGGGCCTCTCCCAGCGTGGCAATGTCTCCTCTAGTGGCCTGATGTCGTTCCCTTTTGTGTCGGCCGCTTTTCAGAAGGTTGCCATTGTTCTTCCATCACCACCGCCGCGACAATCTCTAGCTTAAACCGCTATATGCGCCCGCGATTCATTGTTGGCGCAGAGCTAGAGCCTACCCCGCGTCACCCACACTATATATTGGGGATCGCCCCCGAGTAAACAGCAATGAGTAACGAGCTCTTCACCAGTGACCCGACCCGTCGCCAGCCGTGCTACCCAGTCCCCCGGAGCGTCAGGCCCACCTGGCGGCTAGCCCGGTTCCGGGAGTTGTACGAACAAAAACGGCTGCCGGTTACAACCGACACCGAGAGTGACATGTCACGCCAGTACACCCATCTGCCGCGTGGTGCATTTACCCCATTTGAATCCCCCTACCTTTCCGACTCCGACAGTCCTGACGACTCGTTTTAACGTCGGTTCCCTCGTATTTCGCCGCTAGTCGCCGTTTTAGTCAATACATATTCCGTGCTCGTAACCGTATGTCTGGTCACGCGGACACCGGTGGTGATGGTACACCCGATGGCCGGGTGGGTCGCTGGGTGCGTTCCCAGCGCTACTGTCGCGTGTTTACTCGCCAAAATCGTGATTCCACGCCGAGCGCTAGTTTACCGTATCGGTCCGATTTTTCAGACAAAACGGAGGTGAAAAATAGACGAAAACAGAAACGAAAATGACGGAGACCCACCTGCGGAAGCGGATTGCCTATCTCTACACCCAACTGACCTCACCTGAGTCCCACCACGCCCCACCACGTCCCACCACATTACTAATTCATTTGCCACTTCGGGCTCGGGTCATCGTTCGCGCGAATAGAGTGGATTCTCCTGCATACGCCTGCCGAGTTCCGGACGTTCCCAAAATTACTTAAGTCACATCATCGCCACTTCATCTGACTCAGACCGATTGACTATGGACGCCGACAAAATTGTTGCGATTATTTTGGCCCTCTTCTTGCCCCCCTTGGCCGTGTACATGAAGGAGGGCGGCTTGACCACCCCCTTCTGGTTGGACGTGTTGTTGTGCATCTTGGTGTGGTTCCCGGGGATGTTGTACGCCTTGTACATCGTGTTGAAGGACTAAATAGACTGGGCCGTGTGCCAATTGGTTATAGTGAATTTACGAGTTAACGACACCCCCGCCATTGCCGGGTTTAGCCTGGCGTAGCGAGCGTAGTCTCTGTACCACCGTCTAAACACTGCGTGCTCACGTGCTCCCGTCCGAGATTGTGGTTGGCCAGCGGAGCGGGGAGGCGGAACGCGGAATATGTCGGGTCCGAACAGTGTTCAGTGCATGGACGACAATAGCACGGTGGTATTGTCGTGCAGCACCCGGCACACGCCCGTTGTCCCCGTATATTGAGCGTATCCTCGTGCTATCAATCCAACGGCGATGACGTATGTCCTGCGCTCGTGATCAGCCCACATCTGGCTGCAAGCAAGGCTGTCGGAAGGCTTCGGCACGTCGATCGCGCGGACAATACTTTATCTCACCGTTGAGCGTAGCAAGCGGGAGATGTCCAGGGATCGTCGACTCAACTCTCGTCGCTAGATCCGGCCGCCCGGCTCCCGTAACCGTCTCCATAACCCCGACGCGTCCTGTTTGCCAGATCCCCGCTGTGGACTGCTGCCTTCGTCTGCTGTGCCCAGAAAATACACCGGGCTAACTTTTGATATCGGATTCCCCGCGCCAATAGTTGCCGCGCCAGTCAGCAGGATCCCCGGAAATGTAGGCGTATTGTCGGAGCACCTGTGCATCTGGCAGGTGGACCCACCTTCGGAAAACCCTGGCATACGTCAGCAGCGCCACGGTGCCCTTCAACCGCCACCGGTGGACGTCACCACCGTCTCATCGCCCTAATTACATTGTTAGTTCCTGAGGCGGGGTGATTGCTTTCTACCGGTGTCTGGCCATCGGGCCATTGTTGGCACACCCTCGACACTGCCGACGGGGGCCCGGTGGCGGATTCCCGCAACGAACCCTGCGGCAGTCTGCCCCGTGACGCTTGCAGCGGCCACTGTGCCTTACATGGGCGTGTAGCGGCGGCAGGGCCTACGGTTGGGATCCTGACAAAATAGACTTTCTGTGTAGCCGGCATTTTACGCGCCCGGGCTTCTGTGCCGTGCATAAGATAACAATCATTCATGCGGCGGCGAGCAAAGCCTGGCGCCAGCGGGAGAAGAAACCACGACAAAGAAGTGTGGGGTTCGGGCCGGGAACGGCTGGTTTGTGCGGGCTACGCCACCGTGACCGCAAGCGCGCCGCCCCGTGGGCCTGTTGCGGGGATATTACACTTTGAGGGCAAATTACTACTTACGCGCGGTGCATATGAGCCATTTTGTGCTGAGGAGAACGAATGGTACGGCGGCCATTGCAAACCAAGCAACCCGCGGAAAACGCCCCGGAAAACAAGTCCGGGGCCATCCCCGGCATCTCCCAAGCGATAATTCACAAAAACCCAACCCGCCCGCCTCGTTCCTTTTCGCAAACGGCGCCAATCTCTCCCTCCCTAAGCCCAAAAAATATTTCATGTCAACCAGACAGGTATGCATGACGGGCGTGTACAGATACTCCCTGAAACATGCAATCGAAAGCAATATAAGATACACTTTGGCCCCCCTCAGCGGCATTAGAGTGGAGCTCGATGACAGAGTTCGCCAAAACGTATGAGTATCCCGCGCGGAGCCTCCACTCACACATCCTGGAGTGGTTGGCCCAGTCGCACCACCGCGACGGCAGCCCCTCGCTGGCGCTGATGACCGGGCTGACCCTTATCGCCAAATTCGACTACGACGAGCTGATCCGGTGTCCGCGCATGGCCCGGGCGGAGACGTTGAGCTCGCACGCGCTGGACGACGACGAGCCGCCAAAGCTCTTGGACCCGCTGCGCCCGGTGGAGCTGCCGCTGGTGACGCCGCGGTACACCCCCGCGGTGGTGGACTTGCTGCCGCCCCGACGCGTGCTGGTGTACTTAGACGAGAACGAGGACGAGCTTTTGCGCGACTACACCCACAACAACTGCATCTACCACAAGCCGGAAAAAAACGTTGTCAAGCTGCTTCCAGCGGTGCTACGGCCCATCCGGCTGATGCCGCTGCTTCTCGTGCACCAGGGGGTGTCGCTTGACCAGTTTGACTACGGTGCTGCCGTCGAGGTAGCAAGCGGTGCTCCCACCAAGCAACACTGGGTGCCCAACAAGACGGCGCCCAAGTGCATGCTGTGCCGGCAGCAGTTTGCGCAAATACCCCTTTTGGGCCAGGGGTGTCTGCGACACCACTGTCGGTTCTGCGGGGGGTTGTTCTGTCCCCTGTGTATCAGGTCCGACCTGGACGTGGTGGTGGACGAGCACGCGCGGTTTATTTTTGGCGCCAAGCCGTTGAAGGCGACCAAAGTGTGCACGCAGTGTGTGGGGGTCAACCGACGGTTGCGAGTGGAGCTTGCCGACCGCGGGTTGACGGGCCCGATGTATGTGGCCAATCCTTTTATCCGCAAGCCGCGGGTGGCGCTGGTGCTGAGCGACCTGGTCGACACCGCCACCATCAAGCAGGCGAAGCGGCTTAGTGTGATCCACGATGAGGGCATCGTGTGGTCTTCTTTTTAGACGTCCATGGCTATGGACTGGTAATTTGGGCATTTAATTCTAAGGCGGTGTACCCGCATATATTTTTTAGCGTTTGTGTAATATTAGCCGAAGGCGGCTGTGTAATATTCGTTATAAACTGGTTTACGGCTCGGTGAGCGAAGGATGGGTTGGGGATAGGGCAACTAGGCACGGGGGGCCTCTGGACGCCGCGAGAACACCCGGATTACGTTGGCGCTTCCCGGTACCTCAGGGGCACCATTGTCGGGTTCTGGTTCGGAGCCCCGCAGACACGTCTCGTGTCCGCCAGACGCGTCTGGCTGACCTGTCTCCTGGTGGCGACTGGCAGGGTGACCCCCCTGGGGGGTATCGCCCGCTGCGTGCAAATTTCTGGGCAGCTCGACCATCTCCGGGCGGCTCTGATCCTGGCGGTCACTAGACGCAGCATCTGGCACAGCGTCAGCCCGCGGTGCATTATCAGCGACGTCCAATGACGTCTCATCGGGATCCGTTTTGTACCCGGTGACCACAAGAGTAGATCCGCGGAGCTCGGCCACCACGTCGCTCACGGGGGCCACGAAGCCCACGTGAGAAATGATCCGCCCGTCCGTGGTGTCAAACTCAACGTCAACGGTGTTGGCAGCGGTGTCAAAGTCCACGGTGACGTCATCGGAGGTCACCTCGTAGGAGATGGTGTACTTGCCATCGGTTTCGTCCGTGGAGTAAGGTGGTGCCGGTGCGGCGGTTGGGTGTCGCTCGCTTGCTTCCGGGTGGGGCTTGGACTGCGAGGCTGGCAAATGGGCGGGTGAATGGCTCAGCATCTGCAGGTCGACCACCTGCTGGAGGGCCGCGCTGAGCAGGGCCAAGTTACAGTAGGCAGGGGAGAGTGGGTTCTGGTAGATGAGCATTGTGGGAATAGTGGTTTTCTTGTAGTACTATCTTCTGTTTATATACTTGATGCGTGCTGATTTCCACCCGCCTCCATGGGCTTCGACTTGGTACCATCGAACCCGGAGGCGAATGGATGACTAAGTGGTCCGCCGAACAAAACCACATGCTTCTATTTTCAGCGGTGGCCTGCCGCAGGTATACGACATTTTTCGACCTGCTTACGCCGTCGAAACGACCTACCCGTTGGATTCTGTGGCGCCTCTCTTCGTGCGGCGTTGTGCGGCTCATTACGGTGCGGCTCGGTGCGGCTCGGTGCGGCTCTAGAACATTCGCATCATCGGACATGGCTCCGTAACCATACCCTACCACCAACCACCACACTCATGTCGATCAAGGGCGTCTCGCTGGTGTACTTCGGCAATGTCGATGCCCAGGTGACCGAGCCGCTTATGTACGAGCTCTTTCTCCAGTTCGCCCCGGTCAAGCTGGTCCACATGCCCCGCGACCGGGTGCTCCAGACCCACCAGGGGTACGGGTTCGTCGAGTTCCACTCGAGTGAGGATGCGGCATACGTCATTGAAATCTTGCGCGGCATCCGGTTGTACGGTAGACCGCTCAAGCTTGGGAAAACCGAGGCTGCCCGCGATATAGACGTTGGAGCCAAGGTGTTCGTCAACAACCTCCACCCGATGGTTGACTCCCAGGTGCTTACCGATACGTTCACCAAGTTTGGAGCCATGGCCAAACCGCCGCAGGTCGTGCGCGAGGCCAACGGAGACTCGAAGGGTTACGGGTTTGTGTGGTTCAACGACTTTGCCATTTCGGACGAAGCAATTGCGAAAATGAACGGAGCCGTGCTCATGGGCAACAAAGTGGTGGTTGAATACGCTCTCAAGGAGGGCGGGAAGCCGGGAGAACGCCACGGCGACCCCGCAGAACGGCTCCTTGTTGAGCAAGCCAAACGCAACCACGTCATTGCCACTAGAGGAAAGAAGCGCAAGGCAAAGTAAGCAATGCACCTTTAGTAACTGTCATTGCATTCCAGGGTCTAGGTCGGAATGTGCCAAGACTCTGGATCCAGTTGCCTAATCGGGACACATACAACAGCATCTCGAAACGACAGAGGCTAATGACGTACATACGGCTGGAATTGTCTCTGAAAATACTGGCTTCGGAGTTAGCTGGTGAAATATGGGCTTAACTCCAGTACCCCCGGTATTGAAGTGAGGGGTGGTTCTATCGGGCTCCGTATGGGGTGAATTCTGTCGGTGTCGGAGTCGGCCCGCTGTCGGGCTGGTTTCATGTTCGTGTCTTGCTACTCGAGCTTCATAAGCATTCGGTGTGGATTCAAATTCCTGAGCAATCCAATCCCCACGCTATAAACTAATATTGACATAACGGAAACGGTCAACTGAAGATTATGGCTCTCACATCGAGTTCATCTGAGCTGCGATCTATTTAATTGCACCTGTAGCTGGAATGAAATCTGGGATACATTAGGAAAGACTAAGGATTGTGGAGTAAATACAACGTTGATCTTCGTATGTGGTACACATCACTCTCTCCATGCTTCCTGCTAGTGGCACTTGTCGTTGCGGTCACCGAATGTCACGCCATGCCGAGACTGTTATTAACGCTACAGAATCGTATATAGCCTGTCGCCATTGTCTGTGTCGCTACCGCAACCGCCACTTCAGTCTCTATGGGTGGTGACCGTAGATGTATAGATCCTTCGAAATAAATAAGTCTGCTTAAAAGCTCAATACATATTGTAAGTATTAGTCGATTGAACAAGCTACCTCAAGTTCTCAGTGTCAATCACTGATACAACCGAACGACCAGCTGGAACCCTCGGCAACCCCCCAACTAACCCATATCGTCACAATTCCTGTCTCCCTCTGTACCTTCGGGTTTCACTTTTACAACATCATGTAAGGAAACACCAGTGCTAAATGTACAAGCAAGGAAAGAGCAGGTCACTCTGTGAGCAGAGTTGCGGGCTATATCACCAGGTTAGCGACGCTATGTCCCCTTCACCATGGTTAACCCTCGCGCCCTCCAGCCTAAAGGCCAATGCTCGAAGTGCAAGCACGCAGTATCTCTTCACAGAGAAACGGTGATAAGTGCTGGCAACATCTCAATGGTGTGTCTGCTTTGCAACTGCTGGACCAGACGCGGTGTCCAGGACAACACATTTGGCATGGCCAACGGGGCCAAGCGGCTATTTGATGTGTTCCGGGACTAGAATGTGCCCACGAAATGATGCTACGAAATGATGCTACGAATTGACAACAACAGATACCCAGATACCCAGATACCCCGTAAAACAACCATAGATAGCCAATACATCGATAGCTCTACAATAACTCAAAATCTAACTTCTTGCATTACTCATTACTCCGACTTGGTCGGGTCAGACTCGAACCGAAGGTTCCAGTCGATCTTGGGGCCCAACGTGGGGAGCACCTCAGCCACCAGCTGCACGTCCTTGTCACCTCTACCGGAGACGTTGACGATGATGTGCTGGTCGGGGTTCATCTTCTTGGCCAACTGAACGGCACCAAAGATGGCGTGGGACAGCTCGAGAGCGGGGATAATACCCTCGTACTGCGACAACCACTTGAAGCCCTGGAGAGCCTCAGCGTCGGTGGCAGCGACAAAGTCAGCACGGCCGGTGGCCTTCCAGAAGGCCAACTCGGGACCAACACCGGGGTAGTCCAACCCAGCCAGCACCGAGTGAGTGTCATAAACCTGGCCGTCATCGTTCTGAAGCACGTAAGTCTTGACACCGTGGAAGACACCGGGGATACCGGCAGTGAGGGTGGCCGAGTGGCGGTCGGTGTCAAGACCGTCACCACCAGCTTCCACACCCAACATCTTCACCAGGGTGTCCTTCTCGAAGGGCGAGAAGAGACCGGTGGAGTTGGAACCACCACCAACACAGGCAACGACAGCGTCAGGGAGAGCACCGTTGTTCAACGCGGCAAACTGCTCCTTGGCCTCCTGACCGATAACCAGCTGGAAGGTACGCACAAGAGTGGGGTAAGGGTGGGGACCAATGGCCGACCCAACAACGTAGTGGGTCAGGTCCAAGTTGGAGACCCAGTAGCGGAACGCCTCCGAAGTAGCGTCACGCAAGGTGGCGGTACCGTTGGTCACGGCAACCACCTCAGCACCCAAAATACGCATCCGGAACACGTTAAGCGCCTGACGACGGCAGTCCTCAGCACCCATGAACACCTTACACTCCAACCCGAACTTGGCACAGGCAGTGGCAGTGGCCACACCGTGCTGGCCAGCACCGGTCTCGGCGATAATCTTCTTCTTGCCCAATCTCTTGGCAATCAACACCTGGGCGAGCGCGTTGTTGATCTTGTGGGAGCCAGTGTGGTTCAAGTCCTCACGCTTCAACCAGATCAGAGCACCACCGGCCATCTCCGACAACCGCTCGGCCTTGTGGAGCGACGAGGGACGGCCAATGTACGAGTAGAGACCACGGAACTCCTCCCAGAAAGCGGGGTCAGCCACCGCGTCCTCGAAGGCACCCTCGAGCTGGGCCAAGCACGCGTGGAGCGCCTCGGGCACGTACTGGCCACCGAAGTCGCCAAAACGAGGGTTGTGGGTGTGCTTCTCGTCGTTTTCAATGGCCTCAGGCTCGGGCAACGCCAGCGAGGGCACAAAGTTGAACGCAGAGGGGGTGTAGTCGGGCCCGAGGATCTCCTTGGCGTACTTCTGCACCACAGCACCCATGTCCTCCTCGCCAGCCTCACGGGCCGCGGTCAACAAGTTGATGACACGAGAACCAATGACCACAGCGTCGGCGGAAGCACCCACCTCGAGGAAGTGGTCGCGGGTCAGCACACCAAAACCAACAGCCAAGGGGATATCGCCAGTGGTCTTGCGCACACGGGTAAGGAGGTCCGAGAGACCCTCCAGCACCAGCGACAGAGCACCGGTGGTGCCCATCTTCAGCACCACGTAGATAAACGAGTCAGCGATGCCAGCCAACACCTTGAGGCGGGCATCGGTGGTGGCAGGAGCCACAAGGGGAATAAGCGACATCCCGTTGCGAGCACACAACCCACGGAACTTGATGGCGTCCTCCGGAGGCAAGTCCACAAGGATGAACGCGTTGGCACCGGCCTCAGCCGCGTCCTTGACGAGCTGCTCCTCGCCATACTTCAAAATGGGGTTGTAGTAGCCCATGAGCACGATGGGGATGGTGACTCCCGCATCACGTGCCTGGCGCACAAGCGCCAAGGTTTTTTTCGTGGTGATCCCGTTGGTCAAGGCAACGGTGTTGGCCTGCTGAATGGTGGGGCCGTCAGCGATCGGGTCGGAAAAAGGCATCCCCACCTCGACGATGTCGACACCAGCAGCCTGCATCCCCTGGAGCACGGGGACGGTGTCTTGTTCGCGGGGGTACCCGGCGGTGATGAAGTTGACCAACGCAGGGCGACCCTCCTTCTTGCAGCGGGCAAATGTATCTTTCAATCCAGCAGACATGGGCGGTAGCGGTGGTTTTTTTGCCGGTCGCGGTGCGTATTTATGTTTGAACGTAGTTCAGGGTAAACGCATTATATGCCGAGTTAAGGGTAACTAGTGAGTCACTGCGCGAAAGGGGAATGGGTGGGGAGAGAGGGGACAGGGGGAGAAGGTGGGTACTGGGGTTGGGTTAGGTTGGTTCGTAGGGTGTATACACGGATTTTGCGGGGTGTTTGAGACTCTCGTTGGTTTGGGCTCGGCCAAGGCTGAAAAACTTGTGGGGTTTTCCAGTGGGGTAAGCGGTATGCGAGCGCCTCGGGAGGGTGAAGAAGAGAGTAAGAGAAAAAGGAGTGTAGTTCTGAGGGTATATGGAGCAGTGCATACGGTTCAGTGGTTTCTTGGGTTCGTTTGCTTGGTATATTTTTGTCTTTGGATTGACCCTCGGTGACGTTTGAACTCGTGACTTCCGAACTGTTGTGAAAATTTTGGAAAACGTGAAAAAAGGAATGGGACGGTAGTGGGAGGCGTTTTATGTCAGACATGGGTCGACTCGGGAAGGTTTACGAGGCAAAGTGAGTGGAGAGACAGAGTCGGCGAGGATGAGAGAGGGTAGTTTGGGTAGGCTTTTTGTAAAAGGCATCCTAATGTGAACTGGACATTCACGGCTGCTTTAAACTGAACAGCAGGCTGAATAGACCAGGCGAGGGTATTGTATACTTGGCGCTAGTTTGTGTCCGTGCTTGGCTACTAATAACCAACTATTGTCCTTGGCACCAGTGCTAATAAAGATTTCGCATTACGGCGAGTTAGTCAGAACAAACCCAACAATCTATTTTATATTGGACTTGATTAAAAGAGAGACTGCCTCTTCCCCGAGTAACCAACTTCAGCCGGGAAATAGGGAACACGCAAAAAAAGGGGCGAGCGGCGAATTGAACGCCGGACCACCTCCACCCTAAGGAGGTATCATACCACTAGACCACACGCCCGATCTGAAATTTTGGTGGTAAAATACTGTTCAAGTTGAGGAACTCTCAACTATATACTTGAAGCTTCAAATATTTTCATTTTTGTACACTATTTTTGTTAGAATTTATCATTGAATACATAAGATCTTTGCGGTATAAGATGTGAGTTCTATAACTGAAGACGACGTCCCAAACACGTCCAAGAAAATCTGGAAACTCCACCTCACAGCTGCATCATCCCACTCACCCTACCCAATTCGGCTAGCGGTCAGTCGCGTCTCTGTTTACCAACATGCACCAGGGGTACTGATAAAAGCACTATATAAACACCAAAGCACGCCTCCCGTAACCACCATGGGTTCCCACGTGAAAACCTGCTGGTGTGCTACTATCCCTGGAAGCACCACACTGCCCTGCCTTTGCGGCGCCATGGTGACAATTTGTCTCGGGTGCCGCTGCCTGCTTGGTCACTCGCTAGTTCGGTGCTTACAGTACACACAGTTGGTCGAGGAGAATTTCGACAGCGGCGCCGAGGTGGTTGAGATGGAGAATGGGCTCCCTGAGAGAGGGAGATACAACTACATATCAAATTAATAGTTAATGATAACTCGAAGCTTGCAAAAGTAGAACAATGTGTTGATAAATTACCTAGGATATAAATTGTAAACCGAAATTCAAAGTCTAATCATTAAAATTCTTGCTGACACTTCAGCGCGTAGTCACCTCTTTGGCCTTGGACTTCGCAGTCGTCGTCAGAACCCGCCCATTTGTACCAGCCAGTAGCTTTAACGGGATCGTAATTGTACTTCTTGTATTCGCGGAAGTCCCACATGCCGCGGTCATCGTTGTCCGCGTTGATCCACTGGGGACCCTTACCTTCATCGGGGTATCTCCAGCTGTCCCAGTGTACCCAGCCGATGTACATATCGTACTCGATCAATGCCTTGCCTCCAATTGCGCACTGTCTTCCTGGTTTAGTGCATGTGAGTTTGAAAGTCAGCTCTTCGGTGTCACTGGTGGTTTTGCTATAGCTTGTTTTAGCCAGCATTGAGAAACCCTCGAGGTCAAAGCCAATATCGACCCCCTCCAGCGTGGTCTCTGACTCGGTGTGTTCGAGGCGACAAGTAACCTCCTTAGCAATGCCATCAGGACAGTTAACGGGCTCCCCCAATGTTCTCACATCATGGGCAACAGATTTCTGCTCGAGGATGCATTCTACCAAGGCATTCTTTTTGTGGGAGCCATCAGGAGTGTTCCAAGCCCCACCCCAATTCAAAACACGACAGTTGTTGTTGAGGCCATACCAGTGGTAGTTTTGGTCATTGTCAAAGTAGCCATCTAACTTGCCATTATTCCAATGGTAAGTTTGTGGGTCCCCACCCTGAATTTCCATCGTAGGTTTCCCGGGGATAGAGATTTCAGGTTTGGCGGGGAGAGCGGCGGCAACAGCAAGGAGAAAGAGAGAAGAAAGCATGATGATAATGAATATTACTGAAGAAAACGACCGGTATTTATATTAAAATCTGGCGGCCAAGTTTAAGTCTTTTCGAATTCTAGACTGCAAGAGAGACTCGCTTGAGGTAAGATGACGTCGGGCACGAGTCCAGAGTATTATTGTTAGAAACATTTATTTACATTACCTTCTAGTAATACAAGACAGGAAACATGTTAGTCCAATGAACTTCTCTCGAATAAAATTCCAAAAGCGATACCGTCATCACAGGTAATAAAAAGATTGATGCTCATTGATGACCTTAGATCGATCGCAAATCTTTAGTCTCGGCAACGCTCGCGCTACGGGAACGAAAATCATTCTTAGCGGTATCACGCTGAGACAAACCTTATTTTGACGCGTTCAGGTACAATGAAGTCATGGAGCCATACGGGAAGCCGCGTTATACATTCTGCGAGCAACAGCGAGTTCTAGCCCCAATTCCTGCGTGGCCCACGCTACCCGGGCCGCAACAGCAGACTGGCAGATTCAACCGACCAAAGGAGAAAGTAGTTCAGGTATTTAACCGAATACCCTACCAAACCACCGTGAAATAAAAGATTTGCGAGGGGTAGACGAACACAGAGATACGAATCACTAGATAAATTGAGCCGGCAATTGTTACCGACAATGCATCTCACCGTGGATACTTGTCCCTTTGCCGAAACGCGATGTGAGTTTGAGTGTTCCAAAAGAGGGGTTCATCCACGAACAATAATCAAACCTACGCATACCTCGGGAGAAACAAACAAGTCGTACCTTTCAACAAACGAAAGCTTATTCCCCTCACGAAAATAAACATCACGTGTGATTCGCGTGTACTAATTTTAGGTTATGCTCAGGTACGACGTGATTTATTTTTACGTTCGTACCTGCATTGACAGGGTCCCTAATCTTAATGCAACTTGAACATGCCCTCTTGATGCTTCAATAGTGCAAACATATTTGACTGCCCACGTGTTGGAGTGGGCATTAATTTTACGCTTCGTTATTGAATCATATTCCCTGACTGCTGACTTTTTGGTCACGTCGAAACCTCAATTCTGCCGAAAATAGTATTTTTAGTACCTACCAAAAACACCTAAACACCAAGATCTGTCACCCGATGGGCGCGTCGACTATCAATAGGTTTGGATTATACTTTTAATTTGCAATCTCAATCTGACAAATGTCATACCCTTACGCAAACTGCTATAAGTCTCATTTGCAATATTCATGCCATGGTTCGCACTGCATTTCTATTTCCTCTACAAATACAACGATGCACAAAACACGATGTCTCGCTTAATCTTCTCCTGAGCCTCGCTCATCTTAGAGTGGAGACTCAGGTCACCCACGATCAACGCCGCGTTCTTCACTTCGCGACACACCTCGTCCAACCGAGTGATTACTCTGACAATCGTACCCTCGGCTTCAACCAGCATCAGCATAATCTCGTTGAACGAAAGCCCGCGGGCCCACTCGTAGACCACGTTAGTCAACGCAAACCGTTTGCGCTCCAAAAACTCTTCTTCATCAGACGTAAGAAGAACCTGTTTGTCAGCAAATACCTTAAGAAGGCGCCCAGTGATCTCCAAGATTCGTTTCTTGCCCTTCTCAAGTCGAGGTGTCATACACGGCGGCTCGTCCTCGTTGGTACGCCCCTCATAGACAAAGCACAGCAAAAGAGCAACAATCTCCTCGGGCTCAAAGTCCCCAAGGAAGTTGTCAAGCACCAACTCAGTAACGACAAGCTCCCAACCTGAGTTGACCTCACACGCTACTCTACCCTTAAGCACAACATTGTGGTGAGCATCGATGAAGCCCAACAGTTGAAGCACATCGAGTCTCTGCTCGTAGTCAGGCAACAAGTCCAAGTTCTCGTCCAGAATCATCCGCTGGAGGGAGGCAACCTCGTCCTCGAGGGCAGCATGGCGTCTGAGCTCGCGGTAGTGGCTGGAAAACTTCGAGCACGCCCATGCCGGGTCCTTGGCCATGATTTTGAGAAGAGGCTCCTTTTGCTTGAGTAAATCATGCAACGAAAGCTGCGACGCCTTGCTCAACTTGAGCTCTTCCCACTTGGTGAAATACCGGAGAAGCGCAGAAATTTCCTGCTCTGCTTGTTCCACAGCATCCTTGTCATTCTCCACAACGCGGTTGAGCAGCGCCTTGAGCGTGTAGCGCCCAATGAAGCTGATGGCATCCATGGCCACCCCCTCCACGCGAAGCTTCCCACCAAACTTGGGCTTAGGGAAATGGGTGGTGAGATAGCTTCTGATCGGAAGATACGGGAGCTGGTACTTGTCCGTCTCGTTACCAAACAGCCCGTGGTCAAATGTGAGCGCAAGCACATCCTCCAGGGCACCGAGAGAACGGACAACGAAGCCGACACGAGCGCCCCCATTGCTCCCACGGAAAACCACAAGTCTGCCGGTGTTGAGCAACTGGTTTTTAATCACAGGCAGTTTCGCAATTACCTCACAGATGTTCTGGTAGCACTGCTCATACTCCTGGAGCGTGGCAAAGCACTCACGGGTCCCGCGCCAGTCGCACTCCAGACACGGGGTGTGTTCTGTCAGCTCAAAAGTCTTCATCACCTGCTCCATCTTCTTTTGGTTTTCGGGAAGCAAGATCTGCGTCAGGTTCTCCGAGAAGGAGTGTTTAATCATCTCTTCCACCCGGAGCAGCTCAATTCTCAAGAGGTTGAGAATCATGTTGTATGTGAGTCTGAACTGGGACAGAAGCTTAGTGGGCTGCCCCAAGGTGATCTCCTTGAAGTCCATCATCTTGAGCGGGTCGGAGTACGCCATAACAATAACCGTACCTGTGGCGTCGAGACCACGACGACCAGCACGACCGGCCATCTGGGTGAACTCACCGGGCAACAAATTACGGAAGCTTCTACCATCGTTTTTGCGGAGCTGCGAGAACACAACCGTTCTCGTGGGCAAGTTGAGACCCATGGCAAACGTTTCTGTGGCGAAAAGCACCTTGACAAGCGTTTTGGCGAAGAGAATCTCAATACACTCCTTGACGATGGGCAAGAGACCACCGTGATGCACGGCAATACCACGACCGAGCATTTCCCGGATCTTGATGATCTGAGGAAGCTCTCTGTCCTCCTTTTTCAACCGGGAAACGGCTCTGTCAATGAACATGTGGATTTCCAGCTTCTCTCGCGCGGTACAGAAGTCCACCAGCTGCAACAGGTCGGCCCATTCCTCGCACTTCTTCTTGGAAAATACGAAAATGACCGCGGGAAGCAAGTTCTGGGCTTTCATGTACTGGACCAACTGCAACCACGTGTTCTTCAGCGGCCCGTCACGGCCAAAACGAGCACCCGAGCCGCCTCTACCGCCCCGTCCGGCGTTCCCGCGCGTAGAAACAGCGCCTCCACGGCCGGGACCACCGCCAGAAGTGGTTCCGCGGCCGCCCCGCTGTCTGTTTTGCCCTCTAGCACTACCCCCAGAACCTCCCCGCTGGCCAGAGCCAATGAAAACGTTCTGGCCCAGCTGCGGCGGCTCCAAAAGATCGCGGTGCTGCTTGAATTCGGTCTCCTGGAACTGTCTCTGCGCGTTCACCACCTTGAACATCTTCTGTTTGGCATAGATAAACACCTCAAGCGGCACCGGACGCTTCGGAGTAGAGATAACGTAGATGTCCTTGCGCTTGGTCCGGCCAACCCAGTTGGCAAACTCAAACGTGTTGGGCACGGTGGCCAGCAAGAGGATGTATTTGACGTGGTCGGGAAGCATGATAATCACCTCCTCCCACACCACACCACGGTCGATGTCGTTGACGTAGTGGACCTCATCAAAGATGACAAACTCCACGTCGCGGATCAAGTCTGCCCCGCGATAGAGCATCAGCCGGAGAATTTCGGTGGTCATGATAAGACAGTTGGCCTCGGGGTTGATCTGGACATCACCCGTGATGAGACCAATCTCTAGGTCGGGGAAGGTCTCCTTGAAGTCACGGAACTTCTGGTTGGAAAGAGCCTTGATGGGGGAGGTGTAGATGGCCTTGGTCATGTTGCGTGCGGCCATGGCAATGGCGTACTCGGCCACCACCGTCTTACCAGCGGACGTGTGGGCAGCGACAAACACCGAGTCGCCCTGCTCCAAGTGGTACACCGCTTCCTTCTGGAAGGTGTCGAGCTCGAACGGCCAGGTCCGCGCCGGGTTTGGCACGAGCTCGTCAAAGTTCTCGATCTTGTGGTTCAAGTCCACGACGTGGGCCCAGTCCTTTTTCGGGGGCTTCCGCTGGCCAAGGTGGCGCCGTCTGAGCTGGGCAAAGTCCACCGGGACGAGACCGTCGATCTCGGCCGAGGGGGGTGCCTCAGTCGCGGTTTTGGTGTCGATTTCCGCCTCCACGTCGTCGCCCTCGGTCTTGGTGAACTTCTTTTCCCCCTCTTCTTCTTCGTCGTCGTCTTTTTCTTCGAGTTCGAGTGTGGGATTAGCTTCAGACACCAAGCCTCTGGTGAAACCCTGAGGGATGTCAAAAAGCCCCTGGTCATTGCGATGGAGGTAGTCAGTATCCTTTTTCGGGGCCTGGGCGGCAGCAGCAGCGTTCTGCTGAAGCACCCCGCCCGGCTGGAACGGGAGAAACGACGTTTTTCCACGTAATTGCTCAGACTTCAGGCCAAACTTCCGGTTGATCAGGAGCGAGTTCAACGAGTTGGCGTTGTCTAGCACGTCACGGCGGATCTCCTCAGCGTATCCCACCACGTGGGCATCGAGTCCCAGGCGGCGAAACCGGAAGGATGTGCGTTGGATCGGGTCGGGACGCGATAAGAGCAGCGGGATGACCTTGGCGGTGGGGATTTCGGGGGTTTCTTGCACCAAGTCAAGCAAGTCCCACGAGAGCTTGTTAGTGGGCTCTAGCAATTCGCGCAGACGCGCCTCGAAGTCCATGGAGAGGGTGGTAGTGGGTATGGGTGGGTTGGTGGTGAGTGAGAATCGTGGAAAAATGAGGTGGAGGGAGGGGACCGGTGATGGGAATTGTCGTGAACGAGGTAGGAAAAGCTAGGAATAGAATGCAGAGGTGTATTAGAGCAGGTTAGTGTGTTATTACGTGTGTTGTTTTGTCGATATCGCCCGTCTATTCTAGGTGTTTAGTAGAATTTTGCGGAGTTTTGCAGAAGTGAAAAATACTGAGCAAGAGGGGTGTCAAAGCATGGTTTGAAAAATATAATAAGAATTGGGCATGTAAGGTTCAAAGGGTTATCAGGCAATCCATAGGGCAGTTAATGGAGTGTTGATAAAGTCTAGATGCGGTAAAATTCTTAGAAGCAAACGTCCAAAGAACCAGTAGGTCATAAGAAGTAGGCACAACAATTGGCTCGAAGTGGATCGAGCAAAATGTCCAATTAGGGTACTAAACCGCAAAGCGCTGAAAACTTAAATCGCTAAAAACCTCCACACCATCTACGCCATCACTTGCTACACATCTGTATTTTCTACTTCTTCACATCCCACCACTTGAACCCCAAGTCCGGGCCCCACTCCTCGCAAATATACCGCACAGGGTGCTTCTCCCCAACCTCGTACAACTGCTTCAACTCGTCCTTGGTGAGCTGGGGCAATCTAATGTTCGTCTTGATTCTGTCCAAGTTCAGCGACCGGGGAATCGAGATCCGGCCCTGGAGGATGTGGTAGGCGTTGCAGATCTCGTTCGTGGTCACCCCATACTTCTCAGCGAGCTCCTGGACCAACGGGACCTTGAGCACGGGCGCTCCCACAGACCCCACAGGGGAGTAAGCGGTGATTTTGATCCCCTTGGACTCGCAAAAGTCCACGAGGTCCTGCTGGGGCAACTGGCAGTGGTACTCGATCTGGTTGGTCACGGGCATCACCTTCGCCTTGGCCAAGAGCTGCTCAAGTTTGGGCTGGGCGTAGTTAGAAATGCCGATAGATCTGGTTTTCTGACCCTTCTCGAGGATCTTCTCGAGCTCCTGGTACACCTCAATGAACTTGGTACCGTTAGCAGGGTCGTCGGCGAACTTGATGTTGCCCTGGCTGTCCTTGGGCACCGCCGGGGTGCCATCGGGACCCGCGTCAAACTCGAGGGGCCAGTGCTGCAACACGAGGTCGACGTAGTCAATGCCAAGACTCTTGAGAGACTCGTCGATCGACTGTTCGGGGTTGTGCCAGTAGGAGGGCCACACTTTGGTGGTGATAAAAAGGTCGTCTCTCTTGTAGCCCTCGGCAAAGAGCTCCTTGAGGGCAGCGCCAATCGCGGGCTCCAGCCCGTAGTACCACGCGGTGTCAATGTGGCGGTAGCCAGCTTTGACCGCGGTAATCACCTGGTCTTTGACCTCGTCCACGTTCTCGGGAGGCACGGTCCCAAGGCCCAACGCGGGCATTTTGCGGCCATTGTTAAGGGTAACGTCAACAGTAGTGGCTAATTGAGTCATAGCAGTGAATTTAAGGGTAATTGAGAGGGTATTTGGTATTTATATTGCGGTGTGTATGATCGCAGCAATTGCGCTCGAATCGCGCTTACAGGGGGTTGCCTCGGATCAATACCCGATAAAAGTGTGGTGGTGAAGGGGTTATGACAATGATAGAAAATCGAGAAGAGTTCGGCTTAGAGCCATGACACTGTACTGGGTAGGTGGTTTACCACACAAAACATACTAGAATATACTGTAGTCTTGGTTTATTCCTTGGCGGGGTCCGAGACCATCACTCCACGACCACCGAATTCACCCACGATCAGCCAACCGTTGAGTTCTGAAGGCTAATATCATCCCTACATTTAGCTAAGACCACAAATCAGTCGAGGGCCCATAAATATCGCGATACGCCACCAGCCTGATACCCCAACCCTAATATTACCGTCATATTACCTATCTAACTTCTATTACTCCGCAAACGACCAGATTCCGTCCCCCAAGTACGTCAACAACTCAATACCAATTCCCTTGTTTTGCTCCTTGATGTCGTCGGTGCTCATCAACAACTTGCCAAGCGCCATGGCGTTTTCCTTGCCCTCGGCGTTGACCACCACAATCGAACCCTCCGGAAGGTTCTCCTCGGGCAACTTGGCGCCAGCCAGAGTCAAACCAGGACACATGATGTTGGCGCCCGAAAGGACGAACTTGATGGCACCCCGGTCCACCTGGACAGAAGGGAAGCACTGGGGCCATTTGTGAACAAGCTTCAACGACGGGTACAAGTCGTCGTAGTGGCCAAACGCCACCACGTCGTCGTCCATCGTGTACAACAGCACCTTGTCCTCGCACTTGATCTGGACCACCGTCGCCTTTTTGGGGATCACCTGGTCGATCACGGGCTCCAATTCGGGGAACTGGGACGCGAAGTTGGACTTGAGTCCCCGCACCGCGCTCAGCTTGATGTTAGACTTGGAATGGATCTCCTCTTTGGTGAACTTCTTGAACATCGGTGCCGGTTTTTCGGTCGCACCGAAATTTAAGCAACGATGGAGGGGACGAGAGGCGAAAAGAGGAGATGGGAGGATATGGAGGAGACACGGAGGATGGGGAATGTGGAGAGGATGTAAGTTGGAGACTCAACGACGCAAGGAGAAGAATTAGATTGGGCTTGTTTGTTGAGACGTTTAGGTGAGAATGGAGTTTAGGTGTAGTTTTGGGTGCCAGACGCGCGGCTGTGGTGTAGAAGATGAGTGGGGAAAGTTGGGTTGAGAGGATGTATTAGGGCCGTTAATTATAGTGGGGAAGGTACAGTAGTACTCATGATACGGAAGATATAGTTCAAACCAGACGAATGCCACGGATGGCCCCTCACTCACGTCTGCCTCGCCTGATGTGTCAATGTACCGAAACAACTCAATGTACGAGTAGGGTGCACTAGACCAAAGTGTATAAAAATAAACCAGATAGCCGGATTCAAATATGCAACTCAAGGTGGCTGCGCCCTAGTGTGGAGTCTCAAAACCTGCCAAATCGCAAGAATGCCTCAAGACAGCCAAAAGAATGCCTCGAGACCAGCCAAACAGCAAGAAGCCTCAATACCAAAGCTGCTGGCTATCACGTACTACGCAGCAGAATACCTACAATCATACACTTGTTGGGTTCAGTAATTACAATAACACCACTTGTCTGGCGGCATCGTACTCAAAGATCCCGTTACTCTAGCCCTTTACAAAATGTTGTATCCAGCTCAAGACCCGCAAGCGTGCGGGCCGAGCGAGGCACCAGGCGACATTCCTCCCCGCGGGAGCCGATGGCCCCACCGTCGCCAACGGGGAAAAACGGTGGCAAAACCTTCAAAAAAAGTATTTTGCAAGTAAGAACCAAAAATTCCCGTCCGCCCAAGGCCGAGGCCAGGCGGTTGGAGCTGTCAGATGTAGTTTGCAACTAGCAAAAATCTGTTCTCGGACGAATCCTCACTGAACAAATAACATCCTTGCATAAAGTTAGGGAACTGAAAATGAAGATGGCGCTGTTTAAATAGTGAAAATTATGTGCAGGCGAGCCGCACAAGGTGGAGACAGTGAGGAAGGTGGCGGAGGTCGTAAGACTCTAGACCGAAGTATGGTATGGGATTGGCGTTGGTGTTGATGTGTTTTGATTACGACCCGAAAATCACCGGGGCCAAGTTTTCCACTCTCGTCGAAGCCCAAATTACAAGGTATATATATTGGTGATCGCTCGTTCATGCCTGGGGGGACCGTGAGAATGCTCAAGAACTTCCTTAAAACCACCACTTTCTACTGTAAAACCCATAAACCCGTACGTTACCCCAGTCTCGAACCATTCAACACCTTATCCGTTTTACTTCGTCTCCACAACCATCTTATCTCTATCGCTCCCCCTCTTTTTTCGATCTCATCTCATCTCATCACCACAGCTACCACTTCCACCCCACACTATGCCCGTGGTAGAATCGCTCGTGCTTGATGCAGCACCATTACTCACCCAGCTGGCGCTGGCGTTGATGTCCTATGCCTCAAAATTCTACACAACCCCCGGTGTCCGCTCGGAATTGAAGGACGAACAGGTCCAGAAGCAGCTAGCGGTGTGGGGATCGACGCTAGAGGTTCGCCACCCGAAGCAGGAGTATATCAACCGGGTGACCCTGTTTGCCAAGGCCACCGGTGACTACAACGTGCTCTCGTTGAACGATTTGCACATTATCGCCCTTGCCTACGAGATCGATGTTGAGGTTAACGGGCCCGCTGAGAACCGTTTGCGCCTGCTGCCGGGTCAGCAGACCGGGGAGGCCGCTGTTGCTCCGCCCAACCATCCGATGAAGACCGCGACCGGTAACTGGAAGCAGGCTGAGGCTAAGGAGGAGGCTCCCAAGGTGGACGACGACGGGTTCGAGATGGTTGTGACCAAGAAGAAGGGCAAGGGAAGACGTGGAGGCAAGCCTTTTACTCCCAAGGAGCCCCAGAACGAGCCTGAAACGACCGAGGCCCCTGCCCAGTCAACTGAAACCTCTGAACCCGAGAAGGCTCCTGAGCCCCAACCCGAGACGGCTCCTGAATCCCAGTCTGAGCCTACCAACGACTCCACCATCCCCAACGTTGAAAACCTTGACATCAACGACGAAGAAGAGTTCTCTGACGACGGAGAGTGGATTACCCCCGAAAACCTCGCCGAAGAGATCCAGAAACTGAGCCCTGAGGTGCTCGTGGACTCTGAGGAGCTGGTACCCTGTGGTTTGGCCACGGGAGACTTTGCTTGTCAGAACGTGGCTCTCCAGATTGGCTTGGCGCTTGTCAACCCCCAGACTGGTCGCCAGATCTCCGAAGTCCGCAACTTCATGTACCGTTGCCACGCGTGTTTCAAACTCACTCAAATGGCCAAGCTGGGCAAGCCCCAGCACTTCTGTCCCTCGTGTGGCGGCAACACGTTGATGAGAATCACCGTGCTGGTTGACTCCCAGGGTCGGGTCATCCCTCACCTTAAACGGGACTTCAAGTATATCCAGAGAGGTAACCGTTACCTGATCCCGCTGCCGCTTTCTAAGAACCAGCAGCGGTTGGCTGGTAAGGGTGGCTACCAGCACAATAAGGAGGCTCGCCACAAGACCCAGCAGGACCCGCTCATCTTGCGGGCCGACCAGAAGGAGTACGACCAGGCCTTGAAACAGGATGACTGGGAGAGACGTACCCAGGAGAAGATGTTGGCCCAGTGGGTTGGTGGTGGGCTGGCTGACAACTACATCTCGCCTTTCGGCAACGGTCTGGTGAAGCACAACGGAGTGAGAGTGGGCAAGAGTCGGTACGCCAACTCTTCGAAGGGTAAGAGAAAGTAGGTTAATAGAGCATTGCATATATCGTGAATACGAAGAGAGAAACTATTAATCATGCGTGATAGAGAATTTTATTGGGCTCAACCTAGCTTCTGAAACCTTTGACAGTATGGTCGTGTACATACCAACTACAAACATCAGGCGTGTACCCACCAGAAATTGACAAATTCTGGTGCCATTCGTAGGTCAACCATCCGAAAAAGGAAAGTATTAGGACCCGGTCGAATCTTAAAAGACATCAAAACCCACGGAGGCAACAAGTTGGGTAAAAGTACTATAGCCCATTCTCTCTATGTCTATTAAAATGAAAAAGTAATGCTATCAAGCTCTGGAACCACCAAAATGGTCTCGTTCCCGTTCTCCACCGCCATGTCCATGACTGGCTCCTCCACAGGGGTAGCAGTGTCCTCAGCCTCAGCCACAGGCTTCACGGCAACGCGAGGCATCGCCACTTTCCCCACCGTCAACGGGATCATCACCACCTCAAGGGTAAACTGTTCGGGCCCAGGCATGAATGTGGCTCGTTTGAGACCAGTGAGCAGCCAATTGTCGTCGTTCTGGAAGATAAGCTGTAAGGGGCCATTCTGCGACGGCAGGGCATGCTCAGATGCCCACCGGGTCACGGTGTTAACCACCACAGTCATCTGAATGGGCTCCCCCACTAAGAACCGCGGCTGACGCTCATAATCAAACCGAACTAAGTGCAAGAAATTAAGCAGCGGCATGGGCACCGCTATGTGAAGTTGGTACGTGCGGAGCGGCTCTCCTTCAGGTTTGGCAACCGTGGAGGCTTGAACAGCCTCTATGCCACGTTTGACAGCAGCCACCAACTCCCGAGAGGTTTCGAGGTCCACGAAGTCGCTAGCAATGTCTTCAATCGTGGAAACCACCTCGGTCTTGTTGGCAAGGCTCACCCGGCCGTAAAGAGCGTACTTGTTGATCTCAAACCGGAGATGGCGCAACCAGTCGCGGGTGATGAGGTAGAGGTACTCCGGGTGCTTGAGCTCGGCCTCCACAGCTCGCGCAACTGCCACGCGACACTCCTCAACCAAGGAAGTGTAGCTGATGTAAAGATCGAGGCATTCCGCCGGGGAAACCCGGTGGTTGGCCTGAGGAGTAATTTTGTAGAATGTCAGCACCGGGTGGTCTCCAAGTACGAACACGTCCGAAATGGGATGCCTGGGCGGCTCGATCGTGTACGGAGACTCGCTTGAGTCGCCCTTGGTCTCGAGCATGGTGCTCACGAGCCGCAATGGGTTGTTCCCCATCGATGAACCGATGGAGAACTTTGAGTAGAGGCAATCAGGACGGAACGTGTCCTGAACAGTGACCGACACCGCGAGGGTGGTGTCCACCAGGTTGCTCATGTCGTGGCTGTGCTCGGTGCCGTCTACGACGTACGTCACTCGAGCACCAAACTCCACCACTTTGTTGTCAGAGTAGTGGGTGTAAGGGATGGCAATCTTATGCGACGAGTTCGCGGCAATCAGGTCCACCCGCGCAGTCAGCTGGATCAGGAGCGTCACTCCTGGCGTGATCGGGTGTATGTGGATCTCCAAACCCTCCAAAACGGACGGCCCTTCGTTGTGGATCGCGAGAGTCATCTCAGTGATTCCGAGCTCAATATTCGTGGTGGGACAGAACTCACACCACAATCCCGAGGTCCGCTGGAACACCTCAACCACGGGGTGGTCACCCTCGACGGCGGCAGCGGGGGCAGTGAGCAGTAACGTGCTGCTGAACCCCTGGGCGGGCTGTGGCAACTGGTAGCTTCTCAAATACCGGAGATTCGCATTCAAATGAACCTCAGACCGGCGCGGCCACCATTGGCCCTGGTGGAACGCCGGCAGCGCAAGCTTCACCTCGGTGGATTTCAGGGGCGCCACGTGCACGTCCTCAGCGACAAACTCGAGCTGGTCGCCCTGAGCCAGCTCGAGAACCACCACCACCCGGCTGAAGTGGAATGCTAGCGGGCTCAGGTTGGGAAACTCGACAGTCAAGTAGTGGTTGTAGCCCTCACAGCCCACATAGCGGCCCACGTTGAGTTTGAACGACATGGGGAACTCGAGCGGCAGCTCCAACAGGGCCAGAAAGTCTCCGATTTTCGCCACGAGCCGCTCGAAATACGCAAGGGGCTTTGTGGCACCGTAGTTGTTGATCCCTATCCCGCCATCAATGCCCTTGAGCATGGTCTGGAAGAGTTTGAGCGCCCCCATCGTCTGGGCTTTCGAGTCCCCGCCCGTCTTCTCAAGGCACTCCATGTAGACCTCAAGAAGAAAGCCGCCCATGAAGTTCCACCCGTTGGCAATGAAGTAGTCGTACAGGTCCTGGATCACCCGGAGCGCCTGGCCGTAGTTGCCCTGCTGGTACGCCATGAGCGCCAAGTCAATCAGAAGGATGTCGACGGTCTTTTCGCGACCGCACTTGACAAAGTCAGCCATTGCCGCCTCGGTGAGCCCCTCGTAGCACGCGTAGAACGTCTGGGCCAGGGCCATCGCCTTCAAGAGAGGCGGGTAGGTGAGACCAGAGGCACGGAGAATGGGGTTAGCCAGCTCGCCTTCGTCCTTCAGGTCTTCCAGTTTCTCGTCTCCAGACTGGGTCTGCGAGTCTTTGGACTCCTGCGAGTCTTTGGACTCCTGAGAGCCTTTGGCCTCCTGAGAGCCTTTGGCGTCCTCCAGAACACCGCCTTGATCCTCGTCATCTAGACTGATCTCACACCCCGTGGCTCCCATCACCGGGTAGCGGAACACCCGCGTGGCAATGTCCAAGTACTGCAGCCGCTCAAACATCCGGAGCTCGCCCCGAAACTCGACGTTCTCGTCGCTCACAGCCTCGCCCTCTATGTAGAAATCTATGAGTCTCACGGCAAACTCCGCCACCCGGGCCAGCCGGAACCGCTGCACCAACCCCTGCAAGAAATCAAGCAACTTCTGGTACAACCGGGACACGTAGATCGCTGCGAGCGACGCAGTGGCCGCCTGGGCCGCTAGAGACCGCAACAAGCGCAGCTGAGACGCAAACACCTGGCACCGGGTATCGAACGCCAGCATGTGCTCGGTCCAGGGAGCGAACGGCGGGTACAGCTCGAGCAGAAGCTTCTCAGGAAGCTCGAGATGGCCCGTCCCCGCCAACTCGTCCCCTATCTCTTCGTACACGGTCAACGAGTCCAGAAACAACTGCATGTCGCTGAAGAGCCGCGCAAGAGCAAACTGGGCCGCGAGCTTGGTCTCTGAGGCCGCCACTTGGCCCAGCAACCACTGGTAGCGCTGGGTGAACGCCTGGACCAACAACTGCTTGAGAAAGATCACCACGTCGCCACAGGAGCCCTGTGAGTAGCTCAACACGTGGTCACGCTCGCATTCTACGCCCAAGGCCGCCAACTGCTTGCCATCCGCCCCAAAGTCCTTGGTGAGTTTGTCAAAGTTCAGGAGCTTGACAAGGGTCAGCGGCTTTTCCTTGCCCAGGGCACAGTAGACCACCATCCAGGGGGTGACTCCGCGTGGGGCCAGCTCTAGAGGAGCCAGGCTGTTGGCTTGGTGGCTGTGGTTCAACGGGGCCGTCAGAATGGTCTGATTGGACTGGTTGTGCTCAGACTCCTTTACCAGGCTCTCAGTCTGGTTCGCCTGCGGCGACGGCTGGTCCAGGTCCAGTTTCGAGAGCCCAGAAGCCGTGTCCACCGACTCAGAGGGCTTCATCGTGTCGGGACCCTGTGCCTCCTCACGCAGAGCTACGCTCTCACGAACCGCAACTGGCGACGTAGCGGCCGATGACGTAGACACCATGGGCGAGAGCGGTGCGGGTGGAGGCGTTTCTGGGACCCCACTGGTGCTCGTGGGCCGCGGACGAGCTCCGTCCACCACCACAAGGTTTTTGAGCCATTCGATGATCAACGGGCGCACCTGGCTGCGGTACTGGTCCAACGAGTCGTAGCGCACAAACATTATCCGAGCGTAAACCGCTGTGGTTGGTGGATGGTGAGGTGGCCGGGTCTTGGGCACCTCCTCGGTGAGGGACACCGGGAGACGGGCGATCAGCTGCACCGGTTTTTGATGGTGGTACTTCCAGTGGAGGTTGGTGAGGGGGAACTTTGCCTCCAAGTCTGCGGTGGGCGCCGTCAGGAACGGGTCGTAGAACCCGATTTGGATCGGGTCGGTGTCCATGACGCGTTAGAATTCGCGGTGTGAAAAAGAGGTGGTGGAGCGTGGTGGGGAAGAACGGGGTGGGGAAAGCGCGAAGGTCGCGGCTCGGGGGAACTAGGGGGGACGTGTATGAGCTTGGGTGTTGTTTGAGGTGACGAAGAGTATATCTTTTTGGGTGGTTTTGTGGAGTTTATGGGGTTTAGGCTGGTGGCTATTTGCTCGTCTAACTTGGTGGTGGCCAAGCAGAGAATACCACGAAGAAAGGAATACGTGAAAATAAAGTGCAACGTGACAAATAAGTGCAACGCGAAAATAAAGCTTAGCTCAAGAGCTCCGCTTAGCATCTCTTCAAAGTTTACACCCACCCACACCCATATCATGTTACCAAATTGTTCTTCATTAGATCGTACTTGGCACAGCTCAATTGCCACTAAACCGCAAAAACACTCAACAGTCCACCATTTCGCATTCTTCCTATACTTCGCTAGAGTACCTATTCCTCCTTTCCACCCTTATCCTTTTCAACTCGGCCTCTTACCTACTTTTCTCACTACTCACCAGTGTGTAGCCGCATGTCTACAAGACCCAACCAAACCCCACCCAGCCCAATTGCCTCAACCAAATTTTTCATAAAGCCCACACAACCTTATCCATTAAACACTGCTCCACAAACCCCCTCTCCTTCCTTTAACTACCTGTTCCCACTTCTTCCTTCCGCCTTCACACCCTTCTGCACCCTGTCGCACTGCGCAACAAAATCATAACCACCACCAACCTCCCCAAAACAACACCCAATCCCCCCCAGCTCATGGTTCCGGAAGAGTACCGCGAGCTGTACCGCCTCAAGACGCTTGCTGCGTCCGGCGGCAGCGCTGGCACTCGTGTGTTTGACAGCATCCTGGTGCCCGAGTTGCCGTCGAAGTTGGTGGCCATCGCCTTAGCTGCCAACCCCGTGAAGGCCCAGGACGAGCCTCCACTGGCACTTACGGTGGCTGTTTCGGACTCAGCAACCGTTAAAGTGGGCAATTTGACCGCTGGCAACTGGACAGCCACCGAGATCGACGGCGGAGTCCGCCAGCTCGAGTTTGCCTCTGAAGCCACGAAGATCCACGTGTTGACCAAGGACAACGCGTTGAAGACGTACGAGGTGGCGAATGGCACCCTCCAAAACCCCCACAATGTTGCTCTGGCCGTGTTCGCGATGGCTGTGTCCCCCAAGGGCACCCTTGCCTACCTTGGCGAGGACGGCCAATTGTGGGTGGTGAAAACCGGACAGCTGCCATCTGCTGTGGCCAACGACGTGGCCTGCTTCACCTTTGGTGCGCTGGGTCTCTTTCATATCTCCAAATCCGACCCGTTACTGGTGATCCGGACACTTAAGGGGGAAAAAATTGGCCAAGTGGCTCAGGATGACAGCCCCCTCGACTCTCGTGTGGCCACTGCTATTCTTCCGTTGGGGTCCGACTTTATTGTGGCATTGAACGACGCCGAAGCTGAGCTTGGCAGTCCCGACTTGACCCACCACTACGTATGCACAACCAACCCTGGCGCTCTGGGCGATATCGACGTTTGCCAGGCGTTTGGCGAGGGTGAGCGCGTGCCCCTGTACTACACGGCCCTGCTAGAACACTATGTTGCAGGCCGTAGTTTTACCTACGTGCTGCTGACCTTTGCGCTCGAGGTGGCCACCGTGGAGGGCAAGGGAGCCGCACAGGTGACCAAGCTTGAACCTGAGGACGATACCAGCCGTGCTGAGCTTCCCCTGACGGAGGACTTCGACGACACCGCGTGTTTGGGTGTGTTTATCGACCCCACGCAGACCACGCGCGAGGTGTATGACCCCTGGCCCGGCAAAGACTCTGTGACCGGGGTGCCCGTTTTGTATGTTTTGCTCGATGATGGACGGCTCTATGGCTGGTCTGTGCTTGATAAAGAAGCCATCGAAGGAGGCCACGCCGATCTACAGCGAGAAATCCGCGCATTGGAGGCCAAAAGAGGGGCGTCAGTGGGCTCGGCCGAGCAACAAACGCGCGTAGAAGCGAAGGAGCCGGCCCAACTGGCGTTTGGTAGTCAGGAAACGAAGCCAACAGGCTTTGGTGCCTTTGGCGAGAAACCCAAGGACTCCCCCTTCGGAGCTTTTGGGGAAAAGCCCAAGGAAAACCCATTTGGCAAGAGCGACAACCCGTTTGGACTGAGCCTGGCGAACGCTTTCAAGGGTGTCCAAAGCGGTACCGTCGACCGGGCGTCTTCGCCTTTTGGCGCTCCTCTTGGCAAGTTTGGTGCGAAGCCTGATGAGAGCAAGAGCGCTTTTGGCGCGAAGCCTGATGAGGGCAAGAGCGCTTTTGGCGCGAAGCCTGATGAGGGCAAGAGCGCTTTTGGCCCAAAGCCTGATGAGGGTAAGGGCGCTTTTGGTGCCTTTGGCAACCTGGCACTGTCCACTGAATCGAAGGCTACCACAGAACCTGCTGGCAACTCAGGCTCACAGGGGTTTGGCAGCGTTGGATTTGGGAACAAGGACAACAAAAGCGGATTTGGCGGTGCTGGGTTTGGTGGTGCTGGGTTTGGTAACACCGGATTTGGCGCTAAACCGACAACCACCAACACCTCGTCTCCGTTTGCGGCCCAGCTCGGCGGGTCGAAGTTTGACCCTAATGCTCCTCCGCTGGCCTTTGGCGCCCTGTCCTTTGGAGCAAAGCCCCAAGAGTCTGGGAAGACTCAAGAGTCTTCGGCCAAGTCTGGTTTTGGCGCGTACTCGGGTGCCCTGGGTTTTGCGGCGATGGGCCAGGGTAAAGCCAGTCCGTTTGGTGGCTTATCGAACAACGAAGGGAGCCCCTTTGGATCCATGGGCGAGAAAAAGGAAGGGAGCCTGTTTGGTGGCTCTTTCAACAAGGAGGACAGTCCCTTTGGTCTGAAGCCAGTGCCGTTTGGCCAGAAGCCCGCCGAGAGCACGGAGAGCCCCTTTGCCAAATTTGCTCAGAACAAAACGAGCTCGGAACCCAGCCCGTTTGCGCTGTTTGGTAAGAGCGAAAAGCCTGACACTGAAACGAAGAAGAAATCAGTGTCGTTTGGAAGTACCGAGGAGATGGGAGCGCCGAAGGAGAACGCCATCGGTGGAGAGACTGAGCAGAAGAAGGAGAATCCGTTTGGTGCCTTTGGCAAGACCGAGTCATCCAAGGACACCCCCAAGTTTGGCCAACCTTTTGGCGCCTCTGGCAAGACGGAAGAGCAGAAGGAGAGCCCATTCGGTGCGTTTGGTAAGGCCGAAGAAAAGAAGGGTGGTGCATTCTCTGGCTTTGGCAAGACTGAGACCAACAAAGACACGCCCGCATTTGGGAAGCCTTTAGGTGCTGGGAAGACCGAGACCAACAAGGACACGCCCGCATTTGGAAAGCCTTTTGGTGCTGGGAAGACCGAGACCAATAAGGACACGCCCGCATTTGGGAAGCCTTTTGGTGCTGGGAAGACTGAGACAAACAAGGGCAGTCTTTTCGGAGGTTCTGCCAAGGGCTTTGGCAAGGCCGAGGGCTCGCTCAGCAAGGAAAGTGCCGACGACCTCTACGAGAAGAAGCCAGGCTTTCTGTTTGGCCAAAAGCCCACGGAACAGAAGGAGGGCACTTTTGAAGCCAAACCTGGCTACGTCTTTGGTCAGAAGCCCCAGGAGGCAACGGAGTCTACCCCCAAGACAAGCAGCTCTGAGGACACGAAAAAGGACGACGAAAAGAAAAATACTACCACCCCGTTTGGTCAATCTAGCTTCAACAACCAGGCTCCTCTCTTTGGTTCCAAACCGGAATCGAAACCCGATTTCCCCAAAGAGGCCACACCTGGCAGCGATAACAAAGAAAGCCCTTTTGCTGGATTTGGAAAGAAGCTTGGCCAGGGTTTTGGGCAGAAACCCACTCTCGACCTGCCCTTTGGTCAGAAGCCCGCAGAAACCAATCCGCGATCCGACTCTGACGATTCCAGCGACGCTACTGCTTCTGAGTTCTCCGACTCTGCACCCTCCGACCCGGTCAAACTTACGCTTTCCGAGCCCGAGTCGCCTCTGGTCTCGGACTCCGAACCGGTTGAGCCTCCTCGTGATCAGGTGATGAACCAACTCAACCGAGACCGTATGAGCCACAAACCACTCCAACGCGTGGACTCCGACCCTGCTCTGGATGATGGGTACTCGTCCCGCCAGTTTGAACGGGAACAGACCCCCATTGACCCCGTCCAAGCCGCTAAGGACGCATTCGCTGCGCGTGTGCCACCAGAGCAGCCGAGTCTCCACTGCTTTAGTGGGTTCTCTCAGCACGTAACCACCCGAATTGTGAAGGGAACCGATGACGAGAAGGCCAAGTTGGTGATCGGAAACCACGCAATTGACATCATTAGTGAAACCGAGGGAAACATCCGGGTTCTCAAGGACAATCATGCAGCAGTTGAAAAGTACGTGTCCTTCTACGCGGACGAGTGCCCTGAAGTTGACCCGCTGAACCCAGGCGCATGGCCGCTCACGGCACTGGCAAAGGTGGCTGACCGGGTTCGCGAGATTCGGGGTCCCGTGGCCGAGTTTGCTGAGCGTTTACGGACGGCCGAGGTAGAAACAACCCAAGTCCTCTCGCAATTGGAGACGGCTGAAGTGGGCCGGTCCCAGCTCGACCACTTGATGCGAACCCTCAAGCAATTGGTTGACTCTCACAACGACGAAGCGCAAAAAGACCGCCCGCTCGATTTTGCCAGCCAGGCATTGCGTGACAAGCTTCGAGGCAAGTATGACAAGGTCAGTCGACTTCAATCGGAAGCTACCGAGAAGTTGGTCACTATCAAGGCCCAGCTTTCGGAGAACAATCAAGAGGTGGTTCAGGGGCTCAGCGACATGGTTTACGGTTTGCGAAACCAAATTCGTGAACGAACCAAGGCTGTAGACGCACTTGGGGAACAGATCCGAGCGATTGAGCTCAAGGAGAACACCCTTCCCGGAGGTAATAACACCCCGATCAAGGCTCGCTGGAAAGCAGCGAAGTCTTTGAAGAGTGCCTAGAGGTTATTAATTGCATGATATATAAAATGAGTAAACAAAGGTTTAGTGCTCATCACAGCCCAGGGAATTCGTAGAATTTTCTTTATGCTCGAATTGACCTCTTAGATAATAGAACACAATACTAACCTAGTCTCTCCAATTGCGCTTATATACTAGCATGTTTCTTCACTTGCGTCGTATCCGATCGGGTAACGTGCCCTGGATCCCCCTGAGGTGACCCCACAGACAATGCGATTCGGCTAAGAAGCATCTGGGGCGTGTTTTTGTGATCAGCGCAACCGTGTTTTGTGTCTATTATTTAGTTTCCCCAATTTTCGAGGTTTTGTGACAGATTTGCAAACAAGCTTAAGGAAAACAAGAAATAAACCAAACCAATGACTTACTAATGTCGCATGAATCCAAATGAGGAGACTTGAACGCAATTCATGGTGCATAAAGTTATTATATACGCTGTCCAGGCCTTGGACACGAGCCCCAACCCGGACTTCAGAGGTGGGGCAGTGGCTCAACGGTAGAGCTTTCGACTCCAGATCGAAGGGTTGCAGGTTCAAATCCTGTCTGCCTCAATTCTCTTCTTTTTGCTTCCTCGCAGGACCCTGTGGGCTGTCTCCCGCCTCTGCTTGGCGCCTGGATGCCTTTCCCCATGTGATGGGGGCCAGTCGCAGGTTATCACCGGGCTAACATCGGCTAAAACCTAAAAACAAATGGAGGATGTGCCACAACCAAGAATGTCGAGCCATAGCCTACCCTTTAAACAAGCTCTCGTTGGCTGGCTGCGTCCTGTGGGTCGACGCAGCGTCTGCGCGCCAGTTATGCTAGCCACAAAGGTCGGCAGTCAATACCCGAGCGAGACAAAGCTCTGGCGAGTATTAGCGAAATAGGAATTACCCCATAAGGAAGCCAGCGCGGGCGAGGGACGAAACCAGCCACCAAAGTTGGCTAACAATTTCCGCGGTCTCCTGGTGCCACTACCAGGGTCTCGTATAGGTCATCGCCTCCGCCACAGATGCATGGAAAGCGCCAATCGCTCGTACCTGGCCCCTCACTCCCGCCGAGTCGTTCGCTGCATCGTAAGATAGAGTTAGGACCGCGTCCGATGATAATTACCACGATAAGAAGTGCCAAGACTAGGGTCCAAGAAATACGAGGAGCTTGCAACGACAAATTCTTGAAACGTGTTGGGAATGAGAGAATAAGCACCGACACATTGCGTCTCGCTATGCCTTACTGACCTAGACCTTTTAAGCACGGCGGCTGTTCTATGCCTGCGGCAAAGAATTATTTAACTTTAAAAAATATCAACAATACGATATGCAACTGTATGGACCCACGTTAGAGTCAAATAGGCAATTGAATATGAGCAATAAACAAATGGTGGGTGGGCCAGCGCTGAGCAAAAACTCCAAAGAAAAAACTCAGCGTGGCATTGCCTAGGTTCTCTGTTCTCTCGTTCTATCGTTACACTCTATTACTTTATACAGCTACGTGGCGATCCACGAAAAGTTGGCTACCCACAACCGCTTAACTTCAGGGTCCATCAGCAGCTCGTCGATCATGCGAAAGATAAACTGGCACCGGTAGCGGCAATTGTTGATAATCGCCGGGTTATGGGGGTGGCCTAACGCATGCGAGTGCTCACGCAAGAGATTGATGGCAATCCCTCGGGTGTTCAGCAACAACAGCGGCGGCGGGTAGTACTCGTCGATCCGCAGAAGCGCTGCTGGCATATCAAAATTATTTTGCGGCTGGTCAAACAGTTCCTGGGGCTCCTCGAGATCCACTTTGAGCAGCTCCGCCGGGTAGTGGGCCAAGTGGTCGGCCTTGATCACTTGCCAGAGAATGCGGCGGAGCTTCGCCAGATCCAGCAACTGGCTGGCGTCGGGCTGGTAGTGGTGGTTGAGCTGGTCAAACGCCGCCAGGGCAAATCCCAGGTTGAGATGACCGATTTCGTAGTCAGAAAGGGTAAAGAGCGCCCCCTCGGGCACCGCGTGGTCCATGCGGACCGACGCAGGGTCGGCGATGGCACCGCCGGGCGCCATGGGGGGCATGCCAAATTTCTTGGTGATGAAAAACTTCAAAATGAGCACCAGCTGGATGCACGAAACCATAATCGTCAGCGACGCTGGCACGGGGATGAGCCCCACACACAGGTCGTAGAGACGCCCCTGGTTGAACGCAAGGGCACAGTCGCTCGGCAGGAGCACTGGCTTGCGCACGAGGCTCAACAACACCAAGGCAATCAGGAGCACGAGATCCGTCACCTTCTTGTCAAAGCTGCGGGCGCTCTGGAGCTGGCAGATGTCGCGTTCGAGGTCGTGGTGCACCAGCAGCTCCAGCGGCGCTGGCGGCGGCGGCGGGTGCATGTGCAACTGCTGGAACAACCGTAGCTGGTGGCTCTGGATCGCCAGCACGTTTTGGACCAGTTTGGCCAGGCAGTGCAAGAGCGCGTCAAACAAGAACGGCTCAGCCTGCCCGTCGTCGCCCTGGTGCTGCTGGAGACAGTAGTGGGGCACCTGGTGGCCCCACACCTCCATCTCGTTGAACAAGTCAAGAAGCCACGCGTAGCGCTCCAGCTCGACCAAGTTGATGTAGTCAAACACATTGCGGCCCTCGGCGAGTGCCTGGTGGGCAAGCTCGAGCCCCAGCACCGGCACCCGCGGCCTGGGCAGCGGCTTTAGCAACTCCAGGGTGATGGCGTAGTTCTCGCCAATCAAGGGGTCGCGCGGCGCCCCAGCCTCGCCCGCGAGATCATAGTGAGGCATCGGTGCCAACGGGGCTAGCGGAGCTAGCGGCAGCGCGTGCAGAGCCATTTGGGGCGCCATAGACGCCGCCATGGGGGCCATGGAGGGGCCGGTGGTGGCAGCTCGCGAGTTCGAGCCCCACCACAGAATATCTCGCGCCGCCAGCAGCGGGCCCACCAGCGGCGGCGGCGCCAGGATCTCGGGCAAGTGGGCGTCGTTGTAGTGCTGGTCGGCGTCGTGGAGGTCCTGGGCCGTGTGCAAGTGCAAATACGGCTGGTACTGGCGCCGCCCGTTCTTGTACAACAGGGCAATGGTGATCAGCTGGTCCAAGATGCGGTACAACTCGTCGTGGGGCGGCTGGGGCGGCGCCATGGGGTTGTAGATGGTGTACTGGGTGAAATTGAGCCGGATGCCCCGGTAGCACTTGCGCTTCAGCTTGATGCAGTTTTTACACACCGGGTGCTGCTCGTCGCACTTCATGTGGCGGTCACGGCAGGTGAGGCAGCCCAGACGGGTGCGGGACCGCTTGACCAAGGGGTTCAACCGTTTCTTGGCCATGTCGCGGGCCGGGATCAGCGGAGGCTAGCTCGAAAAACACGTCAATGGGTGGTGAATCCTCGCGCCAAATATTTTGAACGGCTTTTTTCGGGCACACCGGGCTCGCAATGGTAGCAGGCGGCAGCCCAGGGACGGTGGACGGGGGAGCGGGTGGCAGCACGGGGGGGCTGCTGGGGGGACCGCTC
>JAKTTW010000072.1:0-36453 GCA_030560525.1 Diutina catenulata
AGTGCTATCGGATTGCTCCTTGTGCCCTGTGTTGTAGCTTGTTGTGCCGAGGCTCAACAACTCTACTTCATAGGGGTTCACGGCTTTCGTCTTTTCAGACTACTGCCTTCACATGTAATACTCGGGTTGTAGTACTGCGGGGCGTACAGCGGGTACAGCCCGTGCGGCGGGTGGTGGTGGTGGTGGTGCTGCATCTGGTGGTGAGGAGGATAGTCGCGGTGGTAGGGGTAGCCCTCGCCAGGCAGGAACGGCTTGGCCGTCGGACGGAACCGGGGGGTGTTGCTCGACATGCTGGGCAGGTGACTAGTGGCGGATGACGTGGGCTAGCGGCCGCGGTAGTGCAGGGGTTCGTGGTTCAGACAGTGGGTGGCTAGCTCCTCCTCTGGAAAAATTTGGTGTGGTTTTTTCCTCAGGTGCAGGTGCGCGGGTGGCAACCGATGACGGAGGAAGCCGGTGGAGGGGTGTGGGTGGTGGGGATGGGAAGATGGGTTAGGTTGGGGATGGTGTGGAGGTATGAAGATGGGCTAGGTTGGGGATGGCATGAAGAGTGTAGATTGTTTTGTGGAATTTAGATGGTTGGTGGGTGGATTTGTTGTAGTTTGTAGGTTGAAAAAAGGTGGAGGAGAGGAGTAGACGAGGAGACGAAGAGGGGAGGAAGAGGAGAGGAAGAGGAGAGGAAGAGGAAACGAAGAGGAGTAGACAACGGAGAAGAAGGAGAAGATCCAGGTGGTGGGTATGTATATGTTTTGGTGTGGTTAGTGTGGTTGGTGTAGTTGGTCAGCCTTTATTTGTGACTCGGATAATATTCCCGGTTAGTTTTAGTCGTATTTGTTGGATTGGATGAGACTACTGGTAGTTAGTTTAGTGCGATGAGTGACGCATTGACAGGTGGGAGGCTATGATGTCTAAAGAATTCTCGTTGTGAGTTCTCGTGAAATCTCGTGTTAACCGTTGGACACGTACAAAAGCCCTCGGGTGCCAAACGAGTACGCACAAAGTGGTTCGTAGACGGTGGGTGGACACAAGAACGTAAGCGCAAAAACGTTCTATTTTGCCTCAAGCGTTAGCTGTGTCATTAACCGTTTTAGTCAGACGAAGAAACGGGCAGACATACGAAATGGTGTGATTTGGGTACTAGAATGCTAAGGTTAGCCTTTACGAGCGTTTTCGGTGTGTGTGCCAAAACAATAAACCCATCAACAGAAGACCATCTCGTTTTACGCCTCCTCTTTCCACCTCCTTCTTCCCCTCTACGATGGTATACTATCACGTGCTCTTTCGTAAATACGAGGAACCGTGCAGATTAAGCCCTGCACCGGGACGGATCGGGACATTTGGAACAGCGAGAAGTGCGGCGACGTGGAGGAATCGCCAGTGGTTCTGTCACTGTTACGCCCGTGTTGGGTTCTCACCGGACGCACATCATTGTTGTCGCGATTTAGCACGACTAATGGGTCTAAAATGCAGACCAAAACAGTGTTGGTAGTTAGTTCTCGAGGGTCCTTCATTGCAGTTTTGTTGAGGTAGGGTCTATTGATTGTAGGGTCTATAGGGTCTACTTGATTGTAGGGTCTACTTGTGAATGTTTATGTCTTCACCCGAGACGGGAACACTCGTATTTAAAACCGAGTTCTACCAGTTTCTCAAACCACTCTAAACCGATCCGTTCGCTCTGAATGACTAAACCTAAAATGTACTATCAGGTGATCAACAGACTAAACGCTCAAAAGTCATAAGGAAGCCCTCAAACCACAATCAAGGTCAGACTACTCCACCGAACTGCCCTGTTTGCGACCAGCCTACCTGAACCCGAGAACCACGGCCAGACTCCAGAAACCAAACTCTCCGAAACCAAACCCTCCAGAGAACACCACCGCATCCGCAGACCCCCTACTGCGTTCAGTTTCTTTTCTCTCTTCTTTTCTCTTCTTTTCTCTCTTTTCTCTTCTTTTCTCTCTTTTCTCTTCTTTTCTCTATTTTCCTATTAACCTAAAAGAGACTCCTCCTCCTCGCCCGTGCCCGAGTTGTGCCGCGACCCCTGCTTCAGCTTGCGCTTCTTCAGCCGCTTCTTCTTCTTCTTCACCTCGGGCAGCGCCGGCACAGAAAACCCCTCGTCGTCGTGCGGCTCCTCCTCCAGCACGTTCTCAATGACAATCTTGTGCACGCCGTCGACGTTCACCACCAGCTCGACAATGCCACCGGTGCGGTAGGAGTGCTCCTCCGACGTCTTGCGCCCGATGGGGATCCCCCGCGGCAGGAGGTTGTCCTCGCTGAGCGCGTGCAACTCCGACCCGGCCAGGGTCCCGATGTTCGCCGGGGTGTTGTCCTGGGCCAGATTGAGCTCCGCCTGGTGGATGGCCGCGGCCTCCAGCGTGTGCACGTCGTTGAAGTTGGTGGTCAACGGCTTCTTGACCGGCGGCAACACCGGCTGGCGCTTGATGGTGACAAACAGCTTGTTGGTCTCGAGCGGGTGGGCCGCCAAGTTCTTGGGCTTGAAGAGGTCGCCCTGCGGCTGGTGCACCTGGGGCGGTGGCTGGTGGTCGAGCGAGTTGCGCTTCAGGTTCAGCGCCAGCGTCTTGTAGAGCATGTGGAGATACAGCGTCAAGTTGCGTTTCAGGAGCGGGCCGGGGTGTTTGCGCTTGATGTTGCGGTTGATGTCGATGTACACGTCCAGCTCGTCGACAATCTCCTCGCCAATGAGCTCCTCGATCACGTCCTCGAGCGTGAGCACGCCCACGGCCCCTTCGGGCTCCCCGGGCTTCTCCGACACCACAATCATATGCGACTTGCCCTCCTGGAAGTAGTTGAGGATGTTGAGGCACAGCGTGGTCAACGCGGTCTCGGGAAGCGTCGCCAACGGGAACAGCAGCACCGGGAGCGCGTCCTCGGGGTCGTACGAGATCAACACCCGCACCAAGAGCATGCCGACAAAGTTGAGGGGCTCGCCGGGCAAGTGGATGGGGATACGCAGGAAGCCCGCGTTGAAGATCTCCTCCACCGTCAGCTGGTCCAACACCGTATCCAGCGACATCGTGTACACCCGGTTCATCGGGGTCATGATCTCGGACACCGGCTTTTCCTTGAGGTCGAGCACCGCCAGAATGATCGTCACCTCGTCCTGGTTGAGCCGCTCGACGCCCATGGTGCGGTGGAGCGTCACAAGCGTCTTCAACCCCAGCTTCTTGTACACGGTCCCGTGGTCCTCGCCAAGGATGTGGTCGAGCAAGAGAGCACACGGGTAGGCAATGGGGTACATCACGTACATCAAGCAGAGCACAAACGGCGCGCAGAACGCCCCGACTTGCAACCCGTACCGCACACAGATCAGCTGGGGGATGATCTCGCCAAACACGACAATCGAGGCGGTGGAGGCCACCACCGCGGGCCACCCGCCGCCAAGACACCGGTCCAACACAATGGGGAGCGTCTCGTTGGTGATGACGTTCGACAACAAGAGCGTCACAAGCACCCAGTGCTTGCCCTTACCGATCAACTTGAGCACCTTGCGCGAGTAGTAGCGCTCCTTTTTGTCGCCCAGCGACGCCATCACCTTCAAGTAGACCTCGTCCTGGCCCATGAGGCCGAGCGTGAGCCCGGCAAACACACCTCCAAGCAACACAAGCGCAGCCAGCACCGCGAGGTTGAGGTAGAACTCTTCCTTGGTCATCGGGGGGTGGGCCTTCTCCAGCGCGCGCGGGAGAAGGGCTACGGGGAGGGCGGCAGCGTAGCGGAGAAGCGTGAGCGACGATAGAGGGGGGCGGTTGGGCATAAGTTTGTAACAGCGCAGAAAGGTGGAAAACTGGTGGTCAAAAGGTGTGGTGGTGAGGTTCACGACGCAACGGAAGGAGCGTCACCGTGCAGGACGACGGTGCGGGCGGTCTGCATACAGTATACAGGTCCACGGGGAGATAGGCGGTGTAGAGGTGGAGAGATGGGTAGGGTAAAGGATGAGTAGAGGATGGGAAGAGAGTGGAGGGTGGGTGAATACGGGTGGAGAATGGGTGTGTGTGTGTGTGTGTGGGTGCTAGGCCTAGTGGCTTCTTGGGTTTCTCTTTCATTCTTCTTTGGCAATGCTTTGTTCGCCGTTGAGAGCCTTCGTTTTGCGGTCCGTCACGCGACCGTTGCTCTGGGCTGTAGGGGCTGTGTTGCGCCACCGAGGCGCTGTCTGGCGGGTCTGGGCGAGCGAGCACGGCGCAGACGCTACGGCGGGCGGCCGTGGGCGTGGGTGGGCCGTGGAGCCCGGTGGGAGAGGTGGTAGAGGGCCTCCGGTGACATGTGCCATGACGTCAGGTGGCAACGGACACCGAGGGAAAGAGAAGGAGACGGCGCGGCGGCGCAACTGGGGGAAAGAGGGACCGCTGGGGGTGTATAACGGAGGCAGAGGTTGTGTTAGATGCGTTGTTTGAGTTTTAAACACGTTGGTTGAGCTGTTCTACTAGAAAAGGCCCTTTTGGTGCCTGACAGCCCTGGCAGGTGGTGTCAGGAAAACAGGGGCAGCGGCAGGTGGAAACGCAAAAGAAGCCCGACGGATGCAACCAGGGGTCCACCAGAGCCCCCCGAAGGTGTCTACACTGCTCCGAGCCCGTTCCCACGGGTTTACCGCGGCCTGTAGCCCGTGTCGGCTGCGAAAAATGTCTGCCGAGGATCGAGGATAGTCTCGCATATTCGGGTAACAATAAGCACGGGGGAACACGTGTAGCTCTCGACAAAGAGCCGGTGTCCACCTTCCGCCAGGGTCGCCTCAGCTGCATCGAGCAACCCAGGCGACACCCAAGCAACCGGAAGGGGCGCTGCAAGTTGTGTATAGACGGCTTGGCATCGCCGTTGCTACGGTGCGAATGGGCAGCACCACCACGGATTGTTCCATGCAGCGAACACCGTTGCCGGCGCGGGTGGCAGGTGGATGCAGACGGGAGGGCGGATATGTACGACTAGTGGTTGCATCGATGGCGATTGATTTGAATCTATAAACTAGACACAATAGATAGTGGTTGTTAGAGTAGATAGTGATTGTCAGAGTAGATAGTCATTGTTAAAGTAGATAGTCATTGTTACAGGCGATGATTGGAAAAGTATATTAGGAGGGATGGATGGTGAAGTGACTCCGGATCAAGTAGAGTGGAGAGTCACGGTTAAAAGACGCTACGTACCACAGTCGTACCACTAACGAAGGCGGGTACACACCGCAGGATTGATCAGACACAATGCAGCTGCATTGTAAACGATCTATAAGCCACTTAAGTAGGATGTGGCTGCAAAGTACACAAGATTGCTTATAGGGTTGGACCCAAGCTTTGTAGAGTTTGTAGCTGTCAGGCCAACTAAGGATTGTAGATGATCTAAAAGCCACTATAGTAGGAATGCTTGTGGCTGCAAAATATACAACATCCCCTACTTACAAGATTTGACCCAGACCTAGGGTTGGACCCAGGCCTATAGGGTTGGACCCAGGCCTGTAGAGTTGGTAACTGTCAGGCCAACTAAGTCATACGGCTATACCATTCTTAAACGGCCTAACTTGACACATGCAACCTATTAACCGAGAGTAGTTCTGACAACTAGAATTTTTCACCACTGGAACTTTTCACCAACCTCCAGGGCCACTTTCGCAAAGCTTCCACTCGCAAAGCTCCACTCGTAAAGCTTCTACTCGCAAAGGTTTTTTCGTCACAAACCACCTGGTGCTCCTGGTCCTACACTTTTCTAAATGCAATCTATTGGTACTGCTAGGTAAAATCAAACGTAAATCAAACGGAAATCAAGCAAAGTCAAAACGCCTAAATCAAAAGAGCAACCCCGGCCACAGCCACAGCACCGGCCGCAGCACGCACACCAACAGCCCCGTTGGCTCTGGCGTAGAGCTCGGGCGACACCACCATCAGTGGCATCTCCTCGAGGTCACGCTTGCCCTTGAACCACCCGGAGATGGTGTCGACAATCCCGTCCCACCAGTTGCCAGAGCTGCCACCCTGGTTCTGGTTCTCGCCAGCACCCCCGGTGGGAGTGGCCTCGTCCTCGTCGCAGTCCAACGACTCCGAGGGCTGGGGACCCGAGGTGGGCTGGGGGCCGTTCAGAGTGGGCTGGGGACCGTTCAGAGTGGGCTGGGGACCGTTCAGGGTGGGCTGGGGACCAGAAGAAGGCTGGGGAGCCGCGGTAGTGGGCTTGGGAGCAGGAGCAGAGGTGGGCTGGGGAGCGGTGGGCTGGGGAGCCTCCTCGTCGTCGTCGCACTCCCACTCGTCGGTGGGCTGGGGCTGGGGCGAAGGGTTGGAGCCACTCGGCTTGCAGTTGACCTTGAAAATAAGACAGGTACCCCCCTGGATGACCTGGGTGACTCCGTTGAGGATGCCTCCGAAGAGCGAGGCCTCGGCTTGCACCACCAACGCGAGGAAAAAGTAGGAAAGCAAGCTAAACGCCTTCATTGTCGAGTGGAGAGCAGAATTACAAGGATCTCGGCTAGTTATATACAACGGCGGGGTGCCCCTGATAATTAGAGTTGGCCGGTGTGCCTAGGTAACCCCGGATCGCGCGTATTTCCTAATCGGGAAGGCAAGCTGGAGCCAGGTGGTGGGTGCCATTATCGCATGTAGCGAAGGTGTGGGGGTGTGTGGGCGGTGTCTGAGCGATGGGGGGCGATGAGATGGCCCGGGAGCCGAAAAGTGGACGGGAGAGCCAGGTTTCGGTGGTGGAGACCACGGGCTCATCCTCGATAGTTTTGTGGTTTATACCGGGAAAGGCAAAAAATAATTTTAGTCTATTCGCAGCTACCCCCACGGTTCAACCGTTTTGAGTAGCACCTGGGGAGTGGTAGCGGAACTAGGTTCGTGTGGGCTTGCCCCCAGAGTATAGCCGAGGTTGGATGGCCAGGTTCGTGCTCCACTCTGAACAATACCAAGCCACAACTCAACGGTTTGTTGGCTTGACAGCCCCACTGCTTCTCAGCCCTGCCTCCAGATCACAATCGTGCCTTAACCCCTTGAAAACTGTAGTCGTGCTTTGTCGTGCAGGACTAAAGCTGCTTTACCCGATGGGGAAGTTCGCCAACAAAGTGACATGGGCCACCCGTGGGGCTGATTTCGGCAGCGCGATGCCAGATCCGGCAAATAACGTGCGCAAGGGCAACCATCCGGGGCAACTCTAATTGATTTTGGCTAATTACTCGTCTAATGGGGCCGCCAGCAACTGAAGCAGGGGAGGAGGCTGGCGAGTTGAGCTCGCGGTGGGGGTGGTAGCTCGCGGTGGTGGTCGGGTGACTTGGGTAGCAGTTTCATCACCGCATTCCCTATTTCATGTCGTGGTGGCCAGGCTGTGCAATTCTCCAGTAGGGTCTTAAAGAGGAAGGGTTTGAGATCTGCGGGTCGCCTCGCGAACCGGGGCACAAAAGGAGTATACAATACGCTGGGCTGGTCTACGCGAACAGAGCCGTTCGACCCAACAGTCTGAGCGATAGCCTGGCCTACCCCACGATTCGACGCAACACCACCACGCCATGTTATATACGTAGTCACGTGACCAGGTGACAGATGACACTGATAAGTGAGACACGTGAAAATTGCAAACACAACCACGTGATTTATTTCACGTGAATACTCGAGAAAAGATTTTAACCGCAAGAGAAAAGTTCACCAGTCCCGTGATAACCACTACCACCCAGCGCCCGCGCCCATAACCATTGTCACATGCATACGGGCATTAAATCACGGGGTAATTTTTCACAGCAACGGTAGCGATGGGCATTTACGGCACATTCGGGTAGCGCGGAACACGCCGGTGCGGGCTTTGAATCCCAAAGGACGCCCAGTGGTGCCCAGTGGCGCGCAGCGGCCGATCCCACCCCCTCCCCACGCTACCCTCGCCACCCCTTTGTAACCCCATCTTCGCTTCCCCTGATCTGGTGTCAGCCTCTCGGGATCAACCCGATGACGTAATCGAAAAAATGGCTATTCGTCGGTGAACACCAGTATAATTGCCGCTTAAAAAACCGACCCAAAGCCTAGATAGCCGACACCTGGGCACTCTCCACCACCCCCACCACCCCCTCGACCTGCCCACATCCCCAATTGACGACTTTCGCCCGCCACATGCCCGTGTCTCGGCTCCTGCTCGGCGAGGCTGCCCTATAGGCGGCGAGAATTACCCACATGGGCCGATAACCGGAAGTGATCCCAGCGGTGAAAAGTCGGCACCACCCCACGTAAATCGCCCCGCTCAAAGCTGGGCCCACTTCCACGCCGTAAAACCACCCACTTGCACCCGTCAATTGCTGCCTCGCGCCGCCCAATGCCCCTATTTCACCGACGCTTCCTTCGGTACCATCACCTCCTGCATACTCATTCCCCACCTCGACCCGTCAACCACGGTCGTGTAGCGCCGCCAGCAAAACGGGAGAAGAGACGCAGCCTCCTCCGTCCTCCTGAAACAGACGGGTCTCGCTACCCGGCCTGGGACCGCGGGCCTCGCTCCCCGGTGGCCCTGCTCCCGCTATCACTGCCTCGGCTCGTCCAATCACAGCCGGGCTCGGTTCCGGCGCGAAAAACCACGCACCAGCATAAATACCCCTAGCTCCCCCCAATTTTTCCATCGCAATGTTGTCCAGAGTTGCTACTAGAAACTTTTCCCAGACCGCCTCCACCGCCTACAAGGTCGCCATCCTCGGTGCCGGCGGTGGCATTGGCCAGCCCCTCTCGCTTCTCATGAAGCTCAACCACAAGGTCACCGACTTGGCCCTCTACGACATCAAGGGTGCTCCCGGTGTCGGTGCTGACGTTTCGCACATCCCCACCAACTCCACCGTCAAGGGCTACAACCCCGAGAACATCGACCAGGCTCTTTCTGGCTCCGACGTGGTCATCATCCCCGCCGGTGTCCCCAGAAAGCCCGGTATGACCCGTGACGACTTGTTCAACACCAACGCGTCGATTGTGCGCGACTTGGCCAAGGCCTGTGCCGACAACTGCCCCAAGGCTGCTGTTTTGGTGATTGCCAACCCTGTCAACTCCACCGTGCCCATTGTTGCCGAGGTGTTCAAGTCCAAGGGCGTGTACGACCCCTCCAAGTTGTTTGGTGTCACCACCTTGGACGTGTTGCGTGCCTCTCGTTTCATCTCCGAGGTTGAGGGCACCAACCCCGTCGACGAGAAGGTTACCGTTGTCGGTGGCCACTCTGGTATCACCATTGTCCCCTTGATCTCGCAGACCAACCACAAGACCATGGCCCAGGACAAGCGTGACGCGCTTATCCACCGCATCCAGTTTGGTGGTGACGAGGTCGTCAAGGCCAAGGACGGTGCTGGTTCCGCCACTTTGTCGATGGCCCAGGCCGGTGCCCGCATGGCCGGTGCCGTTTTGGACGGTTTGGCTGGTGAGCAGGACGTGATCGAGCCCACTTTCGTGGACTCGCCCTTGTTCAAGTCCGAGGGTGTCGACTTCTTCTCTTCCAAGGTGACCTTGGGCCCCCAGGGTGTTGCCAAGATCCACGGCTTGGGTGAGTTGGCTGACTACGAGGAGGAGATGGTCAAGACCGCCAAGGAGACCTTGATCAAGAACATCCAGAAGGGTGTTGAGTTCGTTAAGCAGAACCCTTAGGTAACGATTTAATGTATATAAGAGACGATAAGACGTGAACGAGCGAACAGACCGTAGAATTGGAGGTGGACGAGACCATAGAGACGGAAAGCCCAGGTGAACGAGATTATGGAAATGGAGCCAGCAGGTGAACAGACCATGGAATGGAGAGTCTATCTGGTGAACGAGACGATGGCAATGGAGAGAGAGTCTTCAGAATGAGACCATGGAAATGGAGAGCGAGGCTTGGGAACGAAACCATGGATACGGGGAGCCCCGTAGGTGAACGAGATCATGGCATTGGCTCGTCCATCAGGTGGAAACGAGACGACGGCAATGGTGAGCCTATCAGGTGGACGACCATGGAAATGGAGAGCCAGCAGGTGGGGAGCCAGCAGGTGGAGAGCCCAGCAGGTGGAGAGCCCAGCAGGTGGAAACGAGTCCTTTGACTCGACACACGAGCTAATTCGACTAAATACGGTCGCAATGGCGCTATCTTAGCTCGACTCGGTCGCGAATGGCTATCCTAGCTCGACTCGACGGTCGTGTCAACCAGCTACCCAGACGACAACCAAGCCACCATTGTTTGTAGGAAGCCATGTTGAGGCCATTGTCCCCAAAAACCTCTGGCTGAGGCCAGGCTGAGGCCATTGTCCCACGCCTTTCTGTCGCATCAGCCATCTTCACAGGCCATCGTTCTCTGGGGTCGATAACCTGACACAATAGGAACAATAGGTGTCCGAGAACACAATAGGACAATTGTCGAGGGCGGACGCGTCGGTCCAGTGTCGCCAGCACGCAGTGTAGCAATGAGAGATCAGTCAGACAGACTCCACGAACAGCTACTCCACCAGACTCCACGATAATGCTAATCCACCACACACCACCACTACACCTTACACTCACTAGACCACTAGACCACTAGACCACTAGACCCCTAACCACTAGACCACTACACAACTAGACCACCACTACATCACCACTACACCACAACACCTCTCGTCCCCCACCCACCTCTCGTCCACACACCACCTCTCCTCCACCTGCTCTCACCCTAAAGCCCTTACATCAACAATACCACTTAAACCCCATTAGGCAATACCACCACACCCATGTGAAGACACCGGACACACCGAGTGCACAAACTGCCGTTGACCCACGCACCGCACTCCACCGCACACCACCCGCACACCGCCCGCACCATCCGCGCACAAACCCCACGGCTCCCTCTCACCCATTGTACAAACGCGTGTCGGCCAGGTGTCTCCCGCTCCGTGTCTCTCGCACATCGCGCTATCTCTCGCCCGATGGGGCGACATCCTCGGCAACCCCAGGTTCTATCGTCGATCTACGGGGGAACTCTTTCCTGATCCGTCCCCAAGGACCCCCCACGCTCGTAACGGGGGGCCCCCACCATTGTCGGGGTCGCGTGGAGCGGGTGTTCTCCGGAGTTACGCGGGGTTACCACCGTGATCCGTGGGCCGGGGTTTAGCGTCGAGGCTTGGGCTGGCGCAACCACCGCGGGCCGCTTGCCAATGAACAACGGACAAGTGTCCCCGCAAGTCGTGTGCAACTGCCCTGCATTTTGCAGCTGCCATGGTTGCTCACCACCGGGGTTCCCCCACCGCGCTACCAGAGAACCCACTCCACGAGCAGCACCTCCGGTGCCCCCGTAGCCGCCGGTGGCGCCCCCCACCGGCCCCCGTAGCGCCCCCACCCCACGGCATCCGGCCCCGAATCTGAAACATCGCTTCGATTGTTGCTGCACCCTCTCACCTCAACGAACACCAGAGGACGATTGTTCCCGGGGCCACCTGCAGGACACAGCGGTGGGCTAGCCTCGGTGGCAGTTTCAGGGTGCCAACCCCAAACGGGGCCGCGAGCTGGGGGCCCCCGGGGCTCGTAAACCCGTTTCAGGCGTCAGCAGACCCGCCCCTGAACCCCGCCGCCGCCGTTGGGCCCTCCTCGTATCACCCCACCTCGTTTTGTGTCGTGTTCTCGGTCGCGCCATCTGTGGTCGACACTTCTTTGCGGCGCCTCGCCCGGGTATTTTCTTGGGTGCTGGGCCCGCTGCGATTGGTGGTTGATGTATTGTTGTAACCTTAAATGCCACAATGGTGCGGTTGGCGGGTCCAGCGCGGGCGGCCCCGGTGCCAGGGCCCCCCGGTGTCTTTGTGTGCCCGGCGGGTGCGTGTGTCGGTGCCAGTGTTGCCTGTTCCCGTGTGCAACTTCCCCACCCTCCCCGCGGTGCCAGGTGCGACCCGCGACGGGTGCCCGACGCGTGTAATTAAGGTCGCCCGCGGGCCCCAGGGCCCACTGGGGACTGTCTACGCGGTGCCCACCCGCCACACCGCCTACGTAGCCCGCGCACACCCCTCTACACCCGCGCACCCCCCGCGGCCACCGTAGTTTGCAGCCGCCTTGGTCGGAACGCGACGACGCGACCGCGAGCACAGCCTCGCACATCGGAGTGTGCCCGGGCCACCACCCGCACCCACGGGCCCAAACCAGGCCCACCACCGCGTAGAGACCCGTAGCCCCCACCCCACCGCTTCCACCGGCGCTGTGCCGCCAGCTTTGTCCCCGTCCGGCACTTTCCTGAACACAACTCATATTTTTTTCTCCACCAACCTGTGCACAACCCAGTTTTTCACCACCGTTGATCAGCCCCCGTCTGGCACCGCACGTCCTGTTTGTGAAACAGCACCTCGTTGGCACCTCCGCACCTCTCGCGCCCCGTACCCCCGTGCATTGCCCTTCTGTCCAGGCCCGGTCGCTCCCTGCAAACCCCTAGCTCGCCCGGTCTTGCGCGGATGAGTTCGCCCACCCTCCGTTTCGACGGGGACGACCTTGACTTCGATCTCTTTCCCACCGACGACACTCTGTTTGCCCTGTTTGCCGACCTGCACCCGGACGCACTGATGGTCCACATGGGCCCCCAGGTGCTAGCGCTGGCCCCGCAGCACCTCATGGAGGCCCCGCTGCACATGGAGCCGTTCCCGTCGCAGTACCACACCAGCCTGCTGGGCACCCAGCACGGCCACCACAGCCACCTGGCCACCCAGCACGGCCACCACAACCACCTGGGCAGCCAGCACGGCTCCCACGGCTCCCACGGCTCCCAGCACGGCTCCCACAGCCACCTGGGCCCCCCCGCCAACTACCCCTACTACCAGGCCCACCTCCCTGCCCCGGTGCCCGGTGCACCGGCACAGCACCCGGGCGCACCCGCCCACCCGGACCACATGGACTTGGAACAGGCCACCCCGGCCCTGCTGCTCAACACCCTGTTCCTGCTGTTGGAACCAGCACCGTCGCAACCGCTGGTGACACCCAGAAGACCCCAGCGCAAGCTGGTGCTGTCGCACCAGACCCAGACCCCGACCGCCACCATGCGGGTGCTGCCCGTCAACTTGGCCAACGCTGCCAAGGTCACCAAGCAACCGCACCACCAGCGGCTGCGGCTGCGGATCCTGGTGGACCTCAACACCACCATCACCACCCCGTTGATGCCGCTGGTGCCGTTCTCGCCGCTGGGCCTGGCCCTGACGGTGCCCGCAGGCTACGACGACGTCACCCCGCTCCCGACGCCCACGCTGAACCTCAACTGTGCTCCGCCGTTGGCGTTCCTGGCCAAGACCACGCCCTACGCGTTGAACCGAGCCGACACGCTTGAGCTGATCAAGATCGAGGACCAGGACGACGACGCGTTCAAACAGCTCAAAAAGGCCAAGTCGTACTCGCTGTTCACCAAGGCACGGCCCCAGGTGGTGCACCAGCCCGACGACTTCCTGGCAGTGCTGACCCCCGGGTTCTTTGCCGACAACTCGCCCATCCACTTCGACCAGGCGTCCCAGGTGCACCACCAGGTGATGGCACATGCCCAGCAGCAGGCCGCGCACCAGCAGCAGGCTGCGCGGGCTCGCAAGCCGCCGGTGGACCTTCTCGGGCAGTTTGAGTTCGAGGGCGACGGCGAGTTGACCGAGCTCTTGCCGCCCATGGCCACCTTTAGCACCGCCAACTCGCTGGCGCTGCTGATGAGCCTGAACTTCTCGTCGTTGCACCAGGCGGCGCTGGGGCCTCTGGGCGCGCCCTACGGCGGCCAGTTTGTGGTGCCGGGCAGCAACCAGAGCTTGAACGGGACCGCTGGCCTGGCAATGGCGTCTGGAATGGCTCTGGGTGGCCAAGGTGTGAGCACCGGGCCGCTTGTGAGCACCGGGCTGCTTGCGAGCACCGGGCTGCTTGTGCAGAGCACCGGGCTTGTGCAGAACTCAGCACCCGCGGGCTCGGGCGCCCAGTACGAGGCGTTCCCCCCCATCCAGGAGTACGAGGAGCAGCGCCAGTACCTCCGCGAGGTGACGCCGCCCAACTTCGGCCCCGAGCCCTACCCGCGCCAGCAGTTGGCGCTGGGGTTCGCTCCCCTGGGGTATGAGCCCGGGTACCAACGCTACCACCAGGTGTACCAGGACGCCTACCCGGAGGCTCCCGACGAGCTCGGGGCGATGGCCCCGTTGACCGCGCGCTCGCGGCTGGGGCTGCTGCGCCAGGGCCTGACCCCGCTGGTGGTGTCGCTGTTGGCGTCGCGGCACGGGCTGACGCTGGCCCCATCGCTCAAGAAGCTGAAGCTGGCAGTGGCACTCGCCATGGACACCACCGACATGCCCAAGCTGGTGGCGCTGGCGCTCATGGCGCCCGACTTCAGCGTGGACATCCCCGTGGTCAAGCTGAACCGGCTGGACAAGCTGGAGCAGGTGGACCCGAAAAAGAAGCACAAGTGCCCCATCTGCGACCTGCGGTTCCAGCGGCCCGAGCACGTCAAGCGGCACTTGAAGCTGCACCTGCTGGAGAAGCCGTTCCAGTGCGAGGAGCCCAACTGCGGCAAGCGGTTCAACCGCAAGGACAACTTGAAGGCCCACTTGAAAAAGATCCACCATCGCAAGGACTTGTAGGTCCTCCGGGGTCCGTCTCCCTACGTCTAGCGCGAGCGACCCCCTCATTTTTCTACCGGTTATATTTATAGGAAGTTCATACACGGTCATTTCGGAATATGGGACTCATTTAGGATTTTCTTCGGATTCTTTTCGGATTTTTTTCGGATTCTTTTGGACTACTCGTATATCTAAGCGTTACGAGACACCTCGTCGACCGCGGCACAGAACCGGTCGATGTTGGCGTCGTTCAACCCGGCGACGTTGACCCGGCCCAGGAACGTGGCGTACACGTGGTGCTTGTCCATCAACCGCCGCACCTGGGGCTCGGTGAGCCCCAGGTGCCAGAACAACCCGTTCTGCAGGGTGATGTGGCTCCATGCACCAGGGGTCCCGAGGGCTGTCAACTTTGCATGAACCGTTTGACGCACCCCCTTAAGCCGTGCAGTGATGGCCGCGACGTCGAGGTGCCACTGGCGCACCAACGAGGCGTCGCCAAACACGGTGGCGGCCACGTACGCGCCCCACGCGGGCGCAAACAGGCACTCGGCCCGGAAGTTGGCGACAAGGTTCAGCTCCACCGCCTGGGCCGCCTGCTCGGAGGCTGCCACCACGTGCAAGCACCCGACGCGCTCGCCGTACAACCCGAGGTTCTTGGAGAACGACTGGCACACCACGTACTCGAGCCCCGCGTCGTAGAAGTGGCGCACGGGCCACGCATCCTCGTCGAGGTTCCCGGTTTGGAAGCCCTGGTAGGCGATGTCCAACACCACCACCAACTGGCGCTGCTTAGCGAGCTGGGCCACCTCGCGCCACTGGTCGTGGCTCAAGTCCACGCCGGTGGGGTTGTGGCAGCACGCCTGCATCACAAACACCAGCCCCAGCTCGGCCTCGGTCATGTTCTGGGTGATGGCTGCAAAATCCACCTCGAAGGTGTCGGGGTCCATGTACTGGTAGGTGTGGCACTGGCCACCCACGTGCTCCACCATGCCAAAGTAGTTGCCCCAGGTGGGCACACCCACGTAAAAGTGCTTCTTTTGGAGCTGGCGGGTCAAAAAGTCAAACGCACTGTGGAGCGCACCGGTTCCGGAGATCGCCTGCACCAGAGCAATGCGGTTGCCAGCGACACGGTCGGCGCCAAAGGCCACCTCGCGGGCACCCCGCACGAACGCAGGGATCCCCTTCATCGTGTGGTAGTTGTGTCCGGGGTCCGCAGCCGCCAACTGCTTCTTGGCAGCCTGGACCAGCGGGTAGGTAGCGAACCGGCCATCGCCGTCAAAGTAGACACCCACGGTGGTGTCGATCTTGTTGGGGTCCTGGTCGGCCGCGAACTGCTGCATCACCTTGATGATGGGGTCCGCAGGCTCCACCTCGAGGTGCGAGAAGAAGGAGGTCATGGTGAGGTCGACCGGAAACGGGCACATCGGGTGCTTTTAGCTTCGAGGCTGTGTGCAGGAGGCGGGTCCACCGATTCCCTTGGCTAACCGAGACCGGGGTACGGGGGGGAAGCGCGCACAAAAGTGGCTAGAAGACGGTGCGGGGAGGTACGGAAGCAGGCCGGGGACAGCGTCTATTGTTTCAGTGGGCCGCCCATTGTGGCGGGGCCTCGCCTAGCGTTTCTTTTCTTTTCGCAGCCAACGGTCAAGCCGCACGATATTTTCGGAGAACGCAACCAGAGTCCGAGCCACGGACAAAGAGGGGTGGAAGAAAAGGGGGTGTTGGATATGATAGAAAACACGGAGTAGTTTACTGGTAAAGATAACAAGTGTGCGGTATTCGCTTGTTGTTTATACCACTCTCACTAAAGAAACGTCACAAGGTAATGGTGGAAATATGCCACATTGGGTGATAATCAATCACAGGTTATCTTGCCAACTCTCCACCGGCTAGAAACCCGTTATTGTGGTATGTTTCCGAACAGGCAACCCCCTAATAACAAATCTTTCCCTGACTATTCACTAGCTACGTAAAGAAGAATTTATTTTCTATTCCGACTTTTATTGTGTACTTTCATTATATACACACGTGAAGAGAGCAAAACGATAGGAATAAAGAACTGACCAATCTTGCCGCTTACCACTGATGTCTTCCACCAACGGTGTTACTCCTCCTGTATTGAACGTTCCTCTCAGACCGCCAACTCTGCTACGGCGATACTTCTTTCCATCAGGTATTACTATACAACCGTCCAGGTACCCACTGGCCTGGATAATACTACTATTAACACCTGATCATGTAGCGAGAATCCTTAGTTATCAAATTAACCTAACAAATCATTCACACTTGCCAAATCCATTACTCGGACATACACACTACTACCCGTTGTATAGCATAAGATCAAGGCCGCGAGGGTTAGAGTGCGAGTTTATTGATCAGGCGAATAGCTTGTATTTTAGACTATCCATTGATAAGTGTGCAGATACAGATTACTACTATAACTGACCCTCTGCTTAAGGCTAGCCCACCTACATAGCAGAAAACTAACCCACCGGCTGGTAAAATTTCAACAGTTGTTATAGGATGCTATTAGTATGATAGTGACGTTTGCAACCTCCACGAAAAAGATTTGTAGCAGCCATTTGACGCAAATAAGCGTTGGGGGGTCTGGGGGGCGCCGCTTGCGGCCCCCCAGCCGAGACAGGGTACTTTTACTAAGGACATAGCACGTCTTCCCTACCATCACGCTGACTGGGTGTCTAGCGGTGATGCAAAGATAAGGATTGCTGCTATGACTGACTAAGGCTAGCCCACCTGCCGAGCAGGAAACTGACCCACCGGCTGGTAACGTTTTTCAACAAGGGATGTACAAATGAGAACGGGAACTCCCACGCGTATCGAAAATCATCCGATTCCTATCCTACGGCATATTTCGTTTAACTCTATTTCTTCGTTTATTTCCATCTCTTCGTTTATCTCCACCTCTTCGTATATCTCCATTTCGTTCATCTCCATTTCTTCGTACTCCACTTCTTCGTTCATCTCACTCCATTTTCACCACTTCAAGACACAACAGGTCCAACGTCAGCGAGATCCCCGGCACCAGGGCCACCGCGGCCGCCAAAAACTTGCTGTTGTTCAAAATCGCCGGGTACACCGGCTGGTCGCGGGCCAGCGGCAAAAACTCGTAGAGAGCAGTAAGAAACAGCTCGAGCCCGGGCAAGGTCTCCTGGGGGAGACTAGACCCAGCCTTGTGCACGAGCATCCCCGCCACCTTGACCTGCTCCATGAGAAGCTCGACCTTGGTCTCCGAGGGCTCGAGAGTGAAGCAGTCAGCCACGAGCGCAGAGTCTAGGGGCCCACCATGGGCTATCGCCTGCTCGAGAAGCGCCAACTTGGTGTGGCGGTCGTCCACCACGGCCACAAGCTCGCGGGCCGCGTCGTCACCACCCACCCGGATCAATTTGCGCAAGAACTTGGACACTAGGCCCAGGATCTCGGGGTAGTACTGGCGGTTGTCGCTGGCAATCTTGGCCCACAACCGAATGGTGTCAATGTGCTCGAGAACCTGCGACACCTGGGCCTTGGTGACGAGATTGGTCATCATGTGCACCGCCTGGAGCTGGACCACGTCGGTGATGGTGATGCCAAAGAAGCGGGCGACAAAGTCCAGCGGCACCTGGGCCCACACCTCGTCCGCCCGCGCGGCCAGGGTCACGTAGTTGCCCACGGTGATCGCCTTAGCCGCCTGGGCATAAGCACCCCCCGCCAAGTCCAAGACCAGGTGAAAATCGTGCTCCTGGTGGTAGCTGGGCATCAGGGTGAGGTTCCCCAGGGTGGCAAAGAGCTTGCGCTGGATGGCTGCGGCCAGGTCTCCCTCGGGAACCCGGTCGATTGCCTCGATGAGCCTCACGTTGAGACCCGGAGGCACGGGCTCGTCATCGACCATGGTGACCCGGAGAAGAACATCAGAGGCACTGACAAGCAAGTCAGGGTCGCCACCGTCCACGCAGCGCACCACAAAGTCGCCCCAGGCCCCAAAGTCCCGGGGAAGGCCCCCGACCTGGGCCTCGAAAAATGCCAAAAATTCTACGAATGGAGCGTAATCGTCGAGATCAGCGACGCCCCACACAAACAGGACCACCAGAGGAAGCTCGTGGTACACCCGTTGTACCCACACCCGCGACTGCAGCGGGTCTGCGTAGATGAACTGGGCCAAGAGGATTCCCACGCGCTGGGGCGGCTCCAGGGGCTCCAGCGGGTCCAAAAGCGGGTCGATCGCCTTCCAGAGCGCCGTGTGTTGCGACACAGCGTCCCGGTTGGCGTCACTGTCGGCACAGAGGTTCACGAGCACCCGGAGCAGAGCCATGGGGGCGGTGTCGACGGTCTCGGCGAGGTGCTGGAGGATCCGGGGAAGGTCAGCGGCAATCTCGGGCCCGTTGCGATAGTCCTCATTGCGTAGACTGTCGCCCAACTCCTCGAGATCGAGCAGCACGGGCATGGTGGGCGTGGTGGTGGTGGGGTGAGCCGCACTGAAAAGTGTGGCTCAAAACCGGGGACTGGTAGGGATTACGGGCAGGGGAGACAAGGGTGATGGGTTGATGGGGTAGGGTGATGGGTAGGGTGATGGGTAGGGTGATGGGGTAGAGTGATGGGGTAGAGTGATGGGGTATGGTGATGGGGATGGGGTGAATAGACTATACGAGTGGAAAGTGTGGTTACCTGGGGTACTTTGTCCAAATTTCGATTAGTATGCCGGCCACCTTTCCGTACTTTGAAGCTTCATGACAGGACTCTACGAGTGGAAGATTGACACGAAACATTCTCGGCCCCAACATCTCGTACACCCGCTTTGTATTCCCACGTTTCTCCACAAGAATTCTGCAACGCGTCGCAGATACCTTTCTGAAACATGGGTCAAACAGGCTCTTAAGCGGAAGAAAACGCAACGAGTCTACAACTCCACACGCTCAAGCGAAAGGGTGGACAATTTCCCAAACCTTAGGTTTCTCAAATGAAACATCTAGTAGATCAATCATTCCCAGACTGTTTTTATTTGCGGGTTTCACAATAAGCTTTCGGTTCCTATTTCGTCCAAAGGCTTCCCAATGCAATAGGAGACCAAACAAGTGGGGCTCTCCACAGGCGAGCGGAGTTGACCGGAACCTATCAACACATCCACACGTAGCTCTGCCCCAACCACCCATCTACACCTTATCTCCTTTTCATGTCCTCTGTCCTCTGATCTTGGGCCAGGTACCATGCGCGGTGACGTCAGACACGACCTAAGCGAAGGCTAGACAACTAAACATACTATAAATATGAAGTACTCACCACGCTGAAGTCCACGATGAAATTACAGTTTTTGTTGCTTGCGCCGGCCGTTATGGCCATCTACCCTGATTTTTACGTGACTAAGGCCGGAGAGGTGAAGGTAATCGTACTTTATAAGGGCCCCCCAGAGAAAGCTGACGAGTACTACAAAAGTGGGAAATGCGATGATTTGGAGAGTGGAAACATTGAATGGAATGAAGGCTGGGAGGAGAAGGCTGTTTTTGGACGTTTCCGGCTGCACGATGATGTATTCTTCAACCTTTGGCCCAAGGACGACAATCGGTGGGAGTTGTTCGAGGAAAACGGCGACGGGAAGAGGGTGGGACGGTGCTACCGCTATCCAGAGGGAACAAAATACTGTGGTGAGCAACCCTACGCCCGGTGCACCTTCTTTGGCAAGTGGGAGGACGAACAGGCAAAGAGAGACGTGGAGAACGGTGAACAGGGAGAGATCGTGGAGATGCTCGAATCCTAAGAGCTCTATGACGTTGGAATTATTGTTTAACTGCAGTATATAGGAAAATCTTTATAAAGTAAACCGCCAAGCACTACGTGTAACTTGCCTGGCTCATTTTGCAGCCAAACATCAGCCTGCACATAACCGTACCTAACCATACCACCATACCACCATACCACCACACCACTAGACTACACCAAACCAACCTTAAACACTAGTTATACGAATAATAAATACTATTCAAACAGTTTCTCGCCCCCGACAGCAAGATGTATTGGGCTGAGCCGGCAAGAATCACCCCAGATAGCCCCACTTTCCACTCCTGTAGTCTCGGCACAAAAGGAGTTGAGTGCTTTGAGGGGAGTCTTGTTGTAATACCTAACGCCCGATCGAATTGTGTTTAGTGGTTTTTCTCGGTCTAGATTAATGTACGAATGGCATTGCTACCAATAAAGCCGAAATGTGTCACTAAGGGCGATATCATTCATAGACAGCGGTCAACTCTGCGTCGACACTAAGAGGGTAAGCGAAGCTGTCTTTCCTCTTTAGCTTCAACCAGGATTCGCGACTTGCTCAATTCGTTGCCCATGCTCCGCCTAATTGATTGGTATGCGGGTCACGTTTTGATCCGTATTTCAACGCTTCCAGAAAGATTCTACGAGAGTGGAAGATTGACATGCAACATTCTGGCCCCAACATCTCGTACACCGGCTCTGTTCGTATTCCCACGTTTCTCCACACGCACGCGACCACGCGTCGCGGATACCATTTTGAAACATGGATCAAACAACCCGGCTCCTGAGCGGAAGGAAACGCAACAAGTCTACAAGGCCACACGCTCACGCCAAAGGTTGGATAGTACCCTACACCCTAAAACAATTTGATAATAATAGCTAGTAGATCAAACACTCCCAGAGTTTTGTTTTTTTCGTGGGTTTCACATTAAGCTTTCGGTTCCTATTTCGTCCAAAGGCTTCCCAATGCAATTGGAGACTAAACCAGAGGGGCTATCCACAAACCAGCGGAACTCTCCGGAACCTACCAACGCATCCACACGTAGCTCTGCCCCACCCACCCATCTACACCTTATCTCCTTTTCTCATCCTCTGTCCCGCTGATCTTAGTCCAGGAACCATGCGCGGTGACGTCAGACACAGCCTAAGCGAAGGCTAGACAACTAAACATACTATAAATATGAAGTACTCACCACGCTGAAGCCACGATGAAATTACAGTTTTTGTTGCTTGCGCCGGCCATTATGGCCGTCCTCATCTTAGATGAATTTTACGTGACTAAGGCTGGAGAGTTGAAGACGACCAAGCCTCTTTACGGGATCACCCCCCAAGAGGTTATTGATAACATTGAGAAATACGCAGGTGGGAAATGTTTTGATTGGGAGAATGGGGAGAATGGAAAGGTTGAATGGAATGAAGGCTGGGAGGAGAAGGCAGTTTTCGGACGTTTCCGGCAAGGCGGTGATGTATTCATCAACTTTTGGCCCAAGGACGACAACCGGTGGGAGATGTTCGAGGAAAATGGCGACGGGACGATGTTTGCTAGGTGCTACCGCTATCCGAAGGGGAAAAGAATTTGTGGTGAGAAACCCTACGCGTGGTGCACCAGTTTTGGCCTGTGGGAGGACGAACAGGACAAGAGAGACGTCGAGGAGAACGGTGCACAGGGAGAGTTCGTGGAGATGATCGAGTCGTAGGAGCTCACTGACGTTGGAATTGACGGTCAACCGCAGAATATAAGAAAAGAATAAGAGATAAGCCAATCAATACTGTAGCTTTCAACCCACTTGGCTCGTGTTGCAGCCATCACCACAGCCTGCACATAACACCAACACCAAACCATCCACCATAACCATACCAATACCACCCAACCACACCATTTTACTGTTCCAATAAACCATACCAACCATACCAACCATACCAACCATACCACTAAACCATACCACCAAAAGAAACCACCACACCACCTACCCCTCCCACCTACCACCACCACCCTCCTTACTCTCTAGTTATGCTATTAATAAATACTACTCAAACACTTTCTCGCCCCCCCGCAACAGCAAGATGTACCGGACATCAATCAGGTGGCTGAGCAGGCGGAGCATGGGCAACAAGTTGAGCAAGTCGCGGTCGTGCTGGTCGTTGATCCACCCCTCGATCATCACCGCGTTGGTCTCGTGGAGTGCATACAGCACGGGGGAATTGTCTAGGATGACGACGTTTTTGAGCTCCTCGGGGGGAAAGAACCGCGAGAGGTCCTTCAAGTACCCGACCCCCTTGCGGAACGTGCAGTCGTTGCGGTAGTACCGCTTGGTGAACACCGGGCCCGGCGTGCGTTTCTTGCCGAGGGCTGCCCAGATATCGCGCTCCAACCAGTCGATGATCGGGTCTGCATATTGTTGCACCAGGGCCGTAAACACCTGGAGCTCGAACCACTGGGAGATCTCGGCAAGGAAGTAGTCGCAGAACGGGCGTTTGTGCACGTAGTACAACAGCAGCACGTCGTTGAGGCAGATTTCGATCATTTTGGGCGCGGGCCCGCCCCCTAGCGCCAGGCGGGGCAGCCCCCGCGAGAGCAGGTGGATGAGGGTCTCGTCAAGGTCCAAAATGAGCTTTTTCTTGGCCTTTTTGCGGTTGGGGTTGCGTGAGAGCGGGAAGAGCCGCACGGGGGGCGGGAATGTGTACTTTTGCGTGGCCAGGGGCAGTTTTATCTGGTCATCGAACGACGGGGCCGGGGGCTCGGCCTCCAGATAGTAGTCGACCAGGGTCAGGCGGGCGTGGGAGGGCTCAGCCCGGGTCACCAACGGGTCCGCTGCCTCGGGCGAGGGGGTCTTTTGGGGGGTATCGCTGACGATGACCGCCAGGCCCCGCCAGAACAGGGCCCCGGTCTTGGCGAGCGCCCATAGGAGCAAGAGCGGCTGGACCACGAGGTAGTTGGGGAAAAAGAGGAGCGCCATCACCACCTGGGACGTGACCGAGCGGCCCATGGTGCCCGTTTCGCCCGTCTGGGCCGGTTCCGGGGGGGGCCCCGGGGGGTCGTCGGAGTCGTCGGGGTCCGCCAGCACCTGGGGAGCCAACCTCAGCTCCTGGGACTCGCTGTACTCCGGGTGCGAGTACGGCAGGATGCGGTTCACCACCAACTTGAGCGAGTTCATCGGGGGTGCTGTGAGCGCTGGGATCCGAGGTGGAGACTGGGTTATTTCGGTGGCTAGTAGGTTCATCACGTGCGCGGGTGTGTATACAGCCAGGGTGGTAGGGGGCCAACCAGGGGTTTTACGGGGTAGGGAGAGCGGGGCCGGCGTTTCGGGGGTTGGCGGTGGCGGGGGCGGCGGTGGCTGGGCGGCGGCCTGCTCTATATATCGCCTGCTACCGTGACCATTTCTGTTGGGCCCCCGTGCAGGCTTGCTAGTCATGACCGCGAAGAAGGGCAGGAGAAAGAGACCGAGGGTACGACGGGAACGCGAGCAAATGGCGGGCGCACTAGGCTGAGAGCACAGGGGTGCCTTGCGATGTGGCGGTCGCTAGCAGCTAGCGAGGATATACGGTATATACGATGGTTGCCCACAGGCGTTCCCCACAGTTCAACGGTTTTGCTGCCGTTTTGGGCTGCCGTCAGTTGTTGAATTTTGGGCCGAGAAAAGAAAAGAGAGCGGTGGTGACGGTAAACGACAACCGATCGCGACGGTGCATGGATGGGGCCATCGTTGACGTAAACGATAGCATTGCGGTCCTGCAGGGCGACAGAGAAGACAGTAGATGGATGATAGTAGAGAAGATAGTAGAGAAGATAGTAGAGAAGATAGTAGAGAGGGAAGATAGTAGAAAGGGAAGATAGTAGACAGAGAAGATAGTAGAGAGGGAAAACAGTAGAGAAAGACAGTAGTGGAAAACATTAGAGGAAGACAGTAGAGGAAGACAGTAGAGGAAGACAGTAGAGAGGGAAAACAGTAGAGGAAGACAGAGTAAGACAGTAGAGGAAGATAATCCGCTGTGATTAGAGGTTGGTGGGATGGGTGGGATGGGTGGGATGGATTTGGATGGATTCGAATTTATATCCCCTATACGACTTTGGACCTAGCCTGGACCCTTTTTCCACCCACGGCCACCCACCAAAATAGAACGATCGGATTTGGCCAGGGCTCGCACCACAAATTCACCCACCATGAGAGCATTGATCACCGGGGGATCCCGTGGGCTCGGCCTCGCGATAGCCCAGGCGATGGCGGCACATCACATCCCCACCACGTTGATAGCCCGCAACCGCACCCTCCTCCAGCAGGCGGTGGCGTCGTTGCCCGGGGACGGCCACCGCTTCCAGGTGGTGGACGTGGGCCGGCACTGGGACGAGGTCCGGTACGACGACGCCACCATTCTCGTCAACTGCGCGGGCATCGGCGACGGCGGGTTGCTCATGCGCACCCGCACCCAGTCCATGCTCGACGTCGTGGGCACCAACTTGGTTGCTCCCATGGGGATGTCCCGCGATGTGTTGCGTCCGTTCATGAAGCTCCGGAGTTCGAATCCCGTCGTGGTCAATGTCGCGCTGGTGCTTGCGAACGCCGACTTGGCGGTGGCGCCCGGGACCGCGGTGTACGCTGCGACCAAGGCCGGGCTCGTGGCGTTCACCCGGCTGATGGCGGTGGAGCTCAAGGGGGCGGTCCGGTTCAACGCGGTGTTGCCGGGGCTCATGGACACGGACATGGGGCGGGCGGCCGGGGTGGACGTGGCCATGGTACCGGTGGAGACGGTGGCCGAGGAGGTTGTGCGGCTCGCGTTGGACCCGGAGTGCAACGGGGAGTGTACCGTGGTTGCGTAGCCGTGATGGAGTACCGTGATTGCGTAGCCGTGATGGCGTAGTAGGAAGTCTTACAAACGAACTAGACAGTGAATACACAGTGGATGTAAAGGTAGAAAGAGGTGGTTTTTTGATGATAGAGGGCTTATATCTGAGACCATCGGTGAGGTGTGTTTAGAAAATGATAGCTATTGGATCCCATGTCTACAAATTATGGTAGCCAACTTACAATGTGGTAGTTACAGGATGTAAGCCTTAATAGGTACGCAAACTACATTCCTGGATATTGTCAATATATAGTATAGAGTCTCCCAACTATTGGGGTTTTCATCTAATCTCATAACACTTCCCACCCTTCGATCTGAGTAAAAAATCTACCATGGCTAAGAACGACAAGAATCCAACTAAGGGCCTTTGGTCCCTTGGCATCTGACCCTGAAGTCGGGTCACAACTACAGCTATGAAAACACTGGGTATTCTTGAGGTTATGGTATTCTCAGAAGAACGAAGACGGATTGAATACGGAATAGACTATATTGAAGACTGGCGCAAAATACAAAGTGGATAAACCAGCCGGTACAATGGCAAGGGATAATAGTAGAAGCCTTTGATGAACAGGTCAACAACATACAAACAACGAAAAGTAGCTTACCCAACGTTTCAATCAACGAAGACGGCGTAGTAATGATATTCTGAGGATCCAACCGATCGTATTGGACCGCTACAGCACTGGTAATTCGAAATAAATCACCCAAAGCGACGCATAGGTGAGTAACAAGCCGGTCGTGTATAGATTGACCATCCTAAACCAAGACCCGGATTCTCTCGCCGTAAACACCCTCCCAGGACAACTGGACAACCACACTACCTTCTGAACTCCATCTACCCACTCCCAACTACTCTATTCTGTTTATTGGACAGCGGGATCTACCGTCTGCCGACTTCTATATACATTACATCCGTTTGTCGTCGTTAATCATACGCCAGAGGGCGTCACCCTCGCGCTTCGACGGCTGGGCCAACGTCGCCAGCCGTCCAAACAAAAGCCGGTACCAGCGGCCCCGGGTGGTGTGGGGGGACATCACCAACTTCTGTGCCGGGCGCAGCTGCATCATGGTGAGCCGCTGCACCGCACGGAGCTTGCGGAAGTTGTACACGGTGATGACAATCCCCTGGATCGCCAGCAACACCACCACGGCGCCAAAGCCCCAATTGGTGTCTTCGATGTAGTTTTTGAGGTTCATCCCGTAGAACGCAGGCACCAACGTGGCCACAGTGAACCCGAGCGTGTACAACGTCACCTTGAGCTCAAAGAGCATCAACTGGTTCCGGTTGGCGTCCAAGATGATGTTGGCAATCTCCTCGGTGGCCTTGATGTCGCTCAAAAGCGACCCTGCGTGCTGGACAATCTCGTCGCACTGGTTCAGGTACGTCTCCAAGATCATCTCAAGGTCGTCGTAGTCCTTGTTCTCGGGAGGAGGCCGACTCAAGTACATCCCCGCGAGGTCGTCGTCGTTCTCGAGCACGTCGTCCAACACGTTGGTGATCAAGGTGGCCTTCTGGTAGAAGCTGGCGAGTTTCTTCAGCTTCACCAACAACTCCTGGAGGTTGGTGCGGTCCACCTGGTCCTCCAACTGGTGCAAGATCTGGGTGCAGTCGCGGACCTGGGTGCGGAGCTCGTCCTCCATGTAGGTCATGATGTTGATCAAGATGGTTTCGACGGCGCGGAACTCGTATGGCAAGTTGCCGTACGGCGTTTTGAGCTTCATCTCTAGGTCGTACATGAAAAGCCCGAGCCGGGTGGCCCCGATATCGGTGCTGGTGTCGAACACCATCACCTGGTCGGCCTTTACAATGGCCTTGATGTGCAAGAGATTGATCAAAATCGCGTTGTTGTCGCGGATCATGATGGTGGGACTGACATCGATGCTACTGGTGTCGATATTGCGCAAGTCTCGGGGATGGAGGTTGTTGTCGCGTAGAAACTTCATCTTGGCGAATCGTTTCAGCACTGCGGTGATGGCTCCGTGGCTGTTGAACGTGGTGCAACTGATGTACACGTCCAGTGGCACCACGGGCTTCAATGTGTTGTGGAGGGTCTGGGAGATGGGTACCACCGTGTGGTCGCCAGCACCGATGTTGGGGGTAAAATGCTTTTGGAGGGCTAGCTGGTTGCGCAGATTGGTCAGCTCAAGCCGTCGCCCGAGCCGGGGAAGCCTCCGGGAGAGCACTCGAGCGGGGGCAAGCCATGGCATCATGGTGGTTGATCTGGGCCGCATCGAATTTATCATCGCGAGCCGCAGGGGTGGGGCGCGGGCGATAAGCGCCAGCGGGAAGGGGATGGCGTGGGGCGCGGAGGGGGTGGTGGCGATGTAGTTTATGATGGGGCTTTGCTGTTGGTTGTGCTTTTCTTGGCTGGAGCATTGGTGGGGGTTTGCAGGTTTAGCTACTTTGAGAGCAACCAGAGATAAGACAAAAGTAGTGCAGGAAAACGTGGTTGGTACGGTTGGAAGAGCCACAGCGGTGGTCACATCAATTTAGAAACTAGTTAATGTCTCCCTTCGGATTTGAGGTTTTAGAGTTAAGGTTTGGACTAAAAGAGACAAAATGACGATGACTGACCCAACGGTGTTGACGACGGGCCCAATTAAGGGACATTGTACCCAGGTAGGACACTGTTCCCAAGCAGGCATTATTCTCAGGTAGGACAGGCGGTGTTAACATGGAAGGTACGATTCAAAGTCCCAGGAGCTCATCCGGAAAACCCCATGTAGTGCACAGCCGTACGACACAAACAATAAACAACCCCACAGGTTTAAGAGACTTTGGGTCTACGTTATAGTATTCAAGACAAGATCAAATTTATTCAGACAAAACAGGATACAAAAACATGGGACATTTCCCGGGTAACGCTCGTACCGGTTGGCCGCCCACCGAGAGCCTTGCAAAGCATTGCTACCGCCAACATAGATTTCCACGGCTAAGCAGACGGAAGCTAACCTCAATCGAGCCCTGGTGAGGGGAGACTCGAACATAACGACAAAATATGTCACATTGTCTGGGGCACAACCATTGGAGCGGGTTGGTCCGCAAGTTAGAGTGACTCAAAAGATTTCCACAGCTTTTGGGCCCCCTACTTTTGCGAAATTTCCAACACTGAGTTGGGGGGATCGGCTGTATTTATATTTTTTGTTCTATACACGTTAGTTGCCACATGGGTGTGGTCAAAGCCGAGAAAAAAGCCATTGTCTCAAAAAAACGTTATTGCGCTTATGACCCAAAGGGGTGATACACGCCTGAACACGGGGACAAGACTCACCACAATGAATCATCTGAAGCGCCAGCTTTGAAGAACTTCGCTTGTATGACCTGAAACGGGCCCTAGCAATTTTGGGGCTTAACAATTATTTTTTATCCGTTTTGAGCGTATTCAAGGGGCCGCGCAGATTTTTGCGAATACCGCTTAAGTAAGGACACCAGAGTGGGGACGAAGATCAAAAATCAACAGCTCAAGGGAGAATTTGACCAACCATCTCAAAATACAATTCCAATTTTTGTGGTTTTCATCCAGTTTTCGGATCCCAAATTAGTTGACATTGACAGATGCACGTTTGACAGGTGTCAAACAAGTAGAAGTGTACGGCTGAATAGATGGATAAATAGGGAAGTAATGGTAGCAAAAATTCTTGTCTTGGCTAGGGGACTTATGTGTGCACTCGTCTTGCCTTTCTGAGCCGTTTGAGGCCGGTGGATATGGAAAAGGTTCAAAATCATTCACAGGGGAGCCACCAGACCAGGGTTTCAGGCAATCCAATTGACGATTCCAATTGGAAAAATATAAGCAAACACGCCATCCGTAGTGGACTGTGTGAACATGAACCATTGAAGCGTTTTTGATCGCATGTCGATAACGTCAAGCTATTGAATACCCATAAACCGCTCCAGACGTTTCTGAGGAGCACAGATCATCTCAATAGTTCTAGACCTTGGTTTTCCCTGTGAATAAGAGCCAGGGTATGCGGAATTGTCAGGACCCTGAGTTTGTGGCCATAATTGTAGGTCACTGCCACCAGACCATAAACGACAGAGACTTCTGGAGCTTTTCAAAGTCTTGGGACGGGACGGGATGAACTCACTAGTACTTGTACTCAACTGGTGTTCTCCCCAATCTCAAAAGCGTGGCCCTTCTTCACGCGAACTTCATTTTCCATACCTCTCGTGGCACCTTCAAAAAAAGTTTTCTCACCATGAAATAGACGCCAAGTTTTGAACCAAAGAAGGACAGGACTGGTTGAATAGTTGTCCATCGCAATGTTCACTCAACGAGAATCACCGAGACAACCATCATCGGAACCCCGTGGCAAATATACCAGACTAAAAAATTGAAACCTTAAACTACGCCCCAGTTTTGTTTTCACTGGTGAACAAATTTTGAGCTGGACTTTGAACCGAAGGACCTACAAAAACCAAGGGTTCTCACCGAGGAGACCCACTTACAAAAAGTGTCTGACAATCGCCCGACACTTAATGTATTACCAGATAAGCGACTTGCTTCGTATTTGGACAATGTTCGCTGGGCGAATCGTGGAAGACGTTGTACGTCACAAAGAGGCTTACTAAGTCTATTTGTGGCACAAGACCTGAAGTATTTGACGTTTTAAACCCAGCCGAGTAACCTCAGAAGCTTCCCCGAAGATTCCGGTGTGCCCAATCGACCATATCCGTCAAACACCGTGCAAACGACGAATCAGAGCCGGAAAAATATTTGGCAGAGACCATCAGCTAGAGATGGCCGTCAATTTGGCTACATAAAGTCTAAACGCCTGGCAAGAAGGCGTTGATTGGGTTTATCTCGAGAACAAGCGGGCCCACTCAAATCGCGCGTTTTTGCGAGTAGCGTCTACAAAGCCAAAAAGGACTGTTCGTGCACCAGGAAAGAGCTAGAGCTCTCGAGGAGTCTACTGTGCTACATGCGTTTCTTCTAACCCGTGCTTCTGCCTTTCTCGATGCCCTCTTAGCTGAGTCCTATCGACACCTTCGATCTGCACGTCATATGCATGTCTCAGACTGCTGGACGACAAAAGTTCAGGGAAGGCTAATCAGGTGGATGCAAGTTTACCTTAGGCTAGATTGCGGCGTGAACGAATGGGTGAAGTTTTTTCCGACCTAATTTCAACCCATTTGATACCCCGAGGGGCACATCTTCCATCATGCTAGCAACGATATGTGTTTATGCACACTCAAAAATGCCCGCAAAGCTTATTTACGTGCGTCCTGTATTTGATCTGAGAACATCGACGAACGGAACCCCGTGCTTCGTGGTTGCATCGAGTCTCGATTTTCCAATTATGCAGTGAGCACACCCAAATCATTTTGCCACGACAGCTGTCAATCTCTCGTTGACGGATATACCCTGCGAAAAATATCAAAGCATGCAAGTTTCCAGTTTACCTACACTCCGTGTGGGTCCATAAATTAGAGTGTCATTTGTGACGTTGACAGTGTGAGATCAGCTTCAAGACTATCAGACAACATGATGGCAGTGAGAATTCAACTTATTGCTCGGTCCAACAGCCACCTGAGATTTAACAGACCTCAGGTCAACCGATAGTGTTGACACTATCTTCTACAGGTTGTCCGAGCGTTTCAGGAGAGAATCTTTGAGAAACCCATCGATGTGGTTGCTCAGCCGGAATGAAACGTCATGCCCTGGAATCTTCACCATCACACTCCACGGTTGTTACCAACCCTTGCAGAGTCTGAGGCATTGGCGTTGACTACGTGTCTATTCGCGGCAGTGATAATAATGAACTCTGTTCCAGGATGGACCGAACCAAATGGCTAACGACGTTGGACCCATGTGGTCTCTTCTCGGCCAGTTACATCTTTGACCAATCCAGACTCAATTATTATGTGCCCGTTCGGACTTGTCGTGGTGTTGGCACCTCCCGATTTTGATCAGTCACAACCGTGAATTGAGTTATTCCACCCATCAATTGTGATCACAGAAGTGGCTGCTGTTTAGCCGGTGTTTACTTCAGTTGCAAGCGTTGATACGCTGCTGAAAGGCGTAGCCGTGTCAGGTGAATCAAGTCAGGGCAGGCTTTTACATCATTCCAACTTCCAAACAAACGTATGGTTTTTTGGTTCACACGGTGGCCGTGTCAGGTGAATCAAGTCAGGGCAGGCTTTTACATCATTCCAACTTCCAAACAAACGTATGGGTTTTTGGTTCACACGGTGAAGTTTTGGAATTGTTCTGCGACTTCCATAGCGCACGCATGGCGAAAGGAGATGAACCCTCAAAGATGCTCGGCAACCAAAGTTCAAAGGACCTCAATTCTCACCTTGCTATCCAAAAAATGCCCACCGATGTGACACCTCCATCCCCTTAATAAAGAAACCGGCTTTCTCGATTTGCAAAGTTTCTTTTTGAGTACAACGGCGATGCAACTTTCTGCATGTCAGATCGTTACGCTACAACGTTCGTGTCATCTGATTCACAGTATTGTGCCAATCAGTATCACAAAACTCAACGAGATATTCTGTTCTCAGCAAGCTTTTCCAGGCAGGATGTGTTGAAGTACGAATCTAGGTGTTGCAAGTCGTCCTCGGATTTGTTATCGGGTCAGAGAAACTCAGAAGCTCTCGGTGGGGAAAACACAAATGGGAAGGCTTGGTCACTTACCCTCTTACATGATGATTGCAAATAATATGGAAACGGAGGACGACGTGTCTGGTGATTTCAAATTTCATCCCAAACTTCTGGATAAGCCCGGAAGTTGGGACACCACCCAGCAGGTGGTCCGAGAACAACCAGATTGAAGAAAGTGACGTCACAGGCAATTTCCCGACAATTCCCGAACGCTTAGTTAGTGATCTCATAAACCTGGTCGTGCATTCATGAATAGTCAAATTTTGGGCTGGCGTTGTGAGCTACTTGTTAGAGTGTGCTGGATCCAAGTTCTTCTGCCAATACCATTACCTTTAAATTTCCGTGGTTTACGAGATCCGTTGGAATATCCACGAGTTGTCGAGCTACATCCCCACCGGGATACTACCACACACCAAGAACCGTCATGCAACATACCCGTCAACGTTGACCCGGGTAGTGCTACGGATGTTTGAATCAAAAACATAAAGTTCTTTCAACCCTCTGACTTCGGTTGGAACACTGTCTAAGGAAAGTACGAAATTGCTCCGTGAGGGAACCATGAAACCGTACTGGCGTGTTTCCCCAACAAGGTAGTTGCAATTGCACCATTGCCAGTTGCGTTGTTACACAAACCCGCAGGCCGTACATTGCGACCTTCGATTTTTCGTAACCGAGGCCCACAAACACATATGTCCCAAGTGCTGGTCTAGCATCTAATAAACCACTTCACCCACACAGAACGACTACGTCTAGACTACATAACCCCACATATCCTTATCCACGGATGATAACCTCCGCATTTTTAGCGCTATTGTTAGCTCTGTACCGTCTTCGCCATGTGTAACGGGTGGAATGACACAAAGCCAGAACAATAGGCTATCATGAGCTAATGGTCGGGTTTAGCTCTGCTCTTATCGTACTTTGACAACTAACGAAGCTCCATTTGGGGCAATGAAATTACTAGTCAACCAAAATCCCCGCTGAACTTCAGCTCCATCAACCTCTACCAATCACTGTCTACCCTCTGCTAACATCTGCACCACCCGTTTTGTAACCCGCAATCCAACAGCGTTTGTGATCCGGAAATAGCTATAAATTCCCACCATCATCCTCCTTCTTTCACCAATGAAGTTTTTGACCGCTCTCTTAGCCGTGGTTGGAGCAGTGCCCACCGTGTGGCATGCTCCCCACCAAAAGGCTCCCGCTGAAGGGTTCACCAAGATCACCTACCAGCTCAAGATCGACTCGCTGACCTTCCATGGCCAGGGTTACTACGGTCTGACCCAGTCGTGGCTCCAAACTGGCCAGCCTATCTACGGTGGCCTCTCCATCAACGTCAATGGTGTCCGTCGCACCATGTTCGCCATTTTTGGCGACAATGGGGAGCCCGTGGACCCCGGTTGCGAGCATGCTATGGACAACGGATGGAACGTCTCCCGGTGCTGGCTTCCTTTTGAGTGGGAATTTGACACCTGGTACACCTACGAGTACAAGGTGGTCAAGAAGCTTGACGATGGTCGCTGGCAATGGAACGCTACCTTGACTGATGAGCAGAATAACTCTCATCACATTGGGCTGGTGATCTCCAACTCTACTGCTAAAGGTACTATTGGACTGGCCTCACAATGGTGGGAGTTTATCCCCTTCAACGACGGGAAAACCCCCGCTGATCGCCCGTGCCAGCCTTACGGCAAAGCGTACATGAAGCCCCCTGTGTTCGAGGAGTCCACGTCCTACATCGCTCAAAGACTGAAGGATGCTCTTTTCGACACATGTGCTATTGCTGCGGGTAAGCCCAATACTCGGTCCTTCGAAGAGAATGGGGGAACGACTTTTGAGGCGGGTTTCTTGAGTCCTAAGGGTACTGTGTGGCCTCCCAAAAAGGCGCCCACACAGCCTTCTTCCACACTGAAGGCGTCGTCTGCGTTGAAGGCGTCGACTCTGGCGGCCCCGAAACCTTCTACGACGTTGCAGCTGAAGCCTACTTCGCTGAAGCAACCGGACGCTAAGCCCACGGGTTCTACTTCGGGATCGAACCAGTCCAGCGGGTCGGGCAACTGGTGGGACGATTTGTTCAAAGGGTGGGGGTTCAACTTTGGCTTTTAAGATAGTGAATAATCTTATGTTGGATCCGTAGATACCACGGATGTCTGAGAAGATCCAAGAACCATCGCAAGGGCTACTATGTATCTAATTCATTGGTGTACTTGTGAATTGCTATTAAAATTAGTACCGCTTGGCGACATTGTCAAATCGAAACATTGAAAATTATAACCGAAATCAAACTACGAGTAATAAAGCGAGCCCACAGAACCACAATGTGGATCCAAAACGGAGGAAAACCGCACTGTCATCTAAAATAAACGATGGGACTCCGGGACTTTGACCAGTATGATCTCCGGCTGGGGCCGTCGTGACCACAACCTCCCCATACTCGTTGGTGGTTGTGACAAGTGTACCCGGAGGTATGGGAGCTGCAGTCGCGACCACTTGGCCGTCCTCATAGTTGGTAGATTCTGGTTCTTCCTCTTGCGCATCGGGTGTTCCCGTTTCAGGGGCTTTGGTTAACGAAGTGGTGAGTTCGGTGCAATCCAGACAGTCGGGGAACACAGACGTTGAGGTTTCAAAGCTGCCATCTGGTCGCGTCGTCACAATTACGACTCCAGATTCAGTTTTTGTGCCTTGTTCGTCCGATGTTGTCCAGTATGTGGTGTACTCGCTGCATTCTGGACAGTCTTCATCAGTGAGTAACGACGTCGTTGTTATCAACGACCCTTGGTCGTCCATGGTAACAAGCACTATTGCAGAATTAGTCTGGGGTACTCCGTTGTTATCGGTGTTGGTCCAGATAGTGGTGAATTTGGTACATTCAGGACATTGGTCGTTTGGGAACAGAGATGTCATTGTTGTTAGCACTCCTTCTTCGTTCGTAGTCACAACGACGACGCCAGACTCTGTAACACCGTCAGAGGTCCAGGTTGTGGTGTACTCGTTAAACTCTTGAGTGTCCTTAAAAGTGGGGAACAATGAGGTCTCCGTGGTAAGAGCACCGTCCAGGTCTGTGGTGACAAGTATGATCCCAGAATTGCTTTCACCGTCGACTATCCACGTGGAAGTGTACTCCGTACATTCAAGACATCCAGGGTCCGGGTATAAAGACGTCGTGGTCTTCAATGTCCCATCCTCGTTGGTGGTCACAATTACCACACCTGACTCGGTCACCGTAGCTCCATCTTGGTCTGTAGTAGTCCATGTGGAAGTATATTCAGTGCATTGAGGACAGTCAAGGTCAGGGAAGAGTGATGTGGTAGTAGTAAGCACTCCTTCGTCATTAGTTGTGACTATGACCACACCTGAATCGGTCTGTACGATCCCATCATCCCCGGTGGTAGTCCACGTAGAAGTTACTTCCGTGCAACCAGGACACTCTTCGGTAGGTTTTGGAAACACCGATGTCGTTGTAGTCATGAATCCTTCTTCGTTTGTGGTGATGATAACCACCCCCAGGTCCGTTTGGACAGATCCGTCTCCTGCCGTGGTCGTCCAACTAGTGGTGAACTCTGTACAGCCATCACACGCCCCGGGGAAAAGAGAAGTTGCAGTTGTAAGCATCCCAGCTTCATCAGTGGTGACCAATACCACACCGGACTCAGTTATCACGGATCCATCTTGTGCCGTGGTTGTCCACTCTGTAGTAAACTCCGTGCACTCAGGGCAGTCATCGTAGTTTGGGAACAACGAAGTAATGGTTGTTAAGGCCCCTGACTCATCTGTAGTCACTAGAATCACCCCTGATTCCGTTTGAAGGGACCCATCGTCTGCAGTGGTTGTCCATGTCGACGTAAACTCAGTGCACTCCATGCATTCAGCAGTTGGTTGAGGAAATAACGACGTGAAAGTGGTCATGGCCCCCTCCGCATCCGTAGTTATTACAACAACCCCAGACTCGGTTTGAACGGAGCCATCGTTGTTAGTTGTGGTCCACGTACTGGTGAACTCAGTGCACTCATCACAGGTTGGTCGTGGGAATAGCGATGTGGTGGTCGTAAGCACACCATCCTCGTCCGTCGTCACGATGACCACTCCTGAGTCAGTATAGGTAGCTCCGTTCTCGTCAGTAGTCCACGTACTGGTGAACTCGGTGCACTCTTCACAGGTTGGTCGTGGGAATAGCGATGTGGTGGTTGTAAGCACACCCTCTTCGTCCGTCGTCACGATAACCACACCTGAGTCGGTATAGGTAGCTCCATTTTCGTCAGTGGTCCACGTACTGGTGAACTCGGTGCACTCTTCACAGGTGGGTTGGGGGAAAATCGATGTGGTAGTAGAAAGGCCTCCCTCGGCATCAGTAGTTACAATTACCTCTCCTGAAACCGTCTTGATCATACCATCCACAGTGGTGACCCATGTGGTTGTGAATGTAGTACATTCTTCACAGGTTGGTCTTGGGAATAGCGATGTGCTGGTTGTAAGCACACCCTCTTCGTCCGTGGTGACAACAATCACACCTGAATCGGTATAGGTAGCTCCGTTCTCGTCAGTGGTCCACGTACTGGTGAACTCGGTGCACTCTTCGCAGGTTGGTCGTGGGAATAGTGATGTGGTGGTTGTAAGCACACCCTCTTCGTCCGTGGTGACAACAATCACACCTGAATCGGTATAGGTAGCTCCGTTCTCGTCAGTGGTCCACGTACTGGTGAACTCGGTGCACTCTTCGCAGGTTGGTCGTGGGAATAGTGATGTGGTGGTTGTAAGCACACCCTCTTCGTCCGT
>JAKTTW010000072.1:36521-61094 GCA_030560525.1 Diutina catenulata
GTTGGTCGTGGGAATAGTGATGTGGTGGTTGTAAGCACACCCTCTTCGTCCGTCGTCACGATAACCACACCTGAATCGGTATAGGTAGCTCCGTTCTCGTCAGTGGTCCACGTACTGGTGAACTCGGTGCACTCTTCGCAGGTTGGTCGTGGGAATAGTGATGTGGTGGTTGTAAGCACACCCTCTTCGTCCGTGGTGACAACAATCACACCTGAATCGGTATAGGTAGCTCCGTTCTCGTCAGTAGTCCACGTACTGGTGAACTCGGTGCACTCATCACAGGTTGGTCGTGGGAATAGCGAAGTGCTGGTTGTAAGCACACCCTCTTCGTCCGTGGTGACAACAATCACACCTGAATCGGTATAGGTAGCTCCGTTCTCGTCAGTGGTCCACGTACTGGTGAACTCAGTGCACTCTTCACAGGTTGGTCGTGGGAATAGCGATGTGCTGGTTGTAAGCACACCCTCTTCGTCCGTGGTGACAACAATCACTCCTGAATCGGTATAGGTAGCTCCGTTCTCGTCAGTGGTCCACGTACTGGTGAACTCGGTGCACTCTTCACAGGTGGGTCGTGGGAATAGCGATGTGCTGGTTGTAAGCACACCCTCTTCGTCCGTCGTCACGATAACCACTCCTGAGTCAGTATAGGTAGCTCCATTTTCATCAGTAGTCCACGTACTGGTGAACTCGGTGCACTCTTCACAGGTTGGTCGTGGGAATAGCGAAGTGCTGGTTGTAAGCACACCCTCTTCGTCCGTGGTGACAACAATCACTCCTGAATCGGTATAGGTAGCTCCGTTCTCGTCAGTGGTCCACGTACTGGTGAACTCGGTGCACTCTTCACACTCATCAGGGAGCGGAGCGTCTAAACAATCTAAAGGGGGCGGACAAACTCCACAGTTCTCAGCAGTGGCTGCCTCTGATGGAACAGGACCATTGTATCGTACTTCGTTCTCGATGATATCGAATAAATTCACGTCGTAGCCGGGTCCGAGGTCAACGGTCATATCAATGTATCCATCTTCAGCCCAACCCTCCCAAACAATGTAATGATCATTTTCGATTCGAGCCTCTGCTGATGTTCTTATCAACATGCCCTCACCAAACCCGCGAACTGTGTGTTCGTTGTTCACATTTAGTGTACCGATTGAACCTGGCGAAAACTGATAAGTTTGCTCATGGGGGCTATAAATATCTTCAACTTCCGTAATTCCCAAGATATGGTAACAGCCAGTACCAACTTGATTCTCCGGTATTCTCACCAAACCATTCTCCAAACATATATCTCCGGAATTATCGAAACTTCCTGATCCGTATAAGTTTAAGCGTCTACGGAAATGGTCCCCAATTGTGTAGACAACCGAAATCGTGCCTGTGTTAACCCAGTTGCCGTAGCTATGAAGATTTGTTTCACCTTCGTATCCATTGAATCTCATAATCCCATTATTCACAAAGTCATTGAACACCATAAAGATGTTTTGCATACTTACTGCGCAAGCGGCGAAATTGCCGTTGTTCAAAAACGTGCCATCTCCATTGCCTGAGACATAAAACAAATCATCTTCTCCTGCTGAAAGATCTCCACTAACCCAAACAGTGCCCCCATCACGAATCTCTAGATTGGACCACAGAGCCCGTTGTGAATTGAAGATGGACCACGTTACCCCAGGAAAAACCGTAGCGTCACCTTCATTCCATTCTCCCTCAGTAAACGTATCCTCGGTGATATCAACCGCAAATACGGTAACTAACCGCGCAAGTAGACACCAAAAAAGGAAAGCGGAAATCATTTTGACCTTTTGGCCCTCACCTATGCGATATAAATAGGCCAAGAGCAAGATGAATCATAAATCAGTTGACGTGGCTTGTACCTAAAGCGCCTGTCTTCAGCAACTGGATGCTCAGGGAAAAAGCGTACAGTCGAGGATGGCAGGCTCAGTAATGCGACCATTCTCACGCTATACGTTATAATCAAGCTACAGCCAATACTTTGACATACTCGAGTCTGCTACTACCTTGCGGCTGAATACATCGTTTTACCAACTCTGTCGTTATTTTTTATTCTTGACGCAGGGTCCCTCAATCGTCAGGTGATGGTTACAATTCATCAACCCATTGCTCAGTCGTTACCAAGAGAAATTGCAAAAGCAAAGTTTTCTATGTTTGATCTCTAATTTTAATCACTGGGTCGCCGTAGTGTGCTTCTTGTAAGTAGATCCTTTCAGAAAAAGAAGATCAATATTCAAATATTGGTCACCAATTCCAGTCGTCAGGTATGAAATTGATCCAGTAGTTGCTTGAAATTGTTATGTGTTGGGGGCTTAGGCTAAGGACAAACTATCCGTGGTCACCCTGGATGATCCACACTGGATTATCACACACAGCCAAATCCATCTTGTGCAAGGTGGTGATGGGTGTTATGCACACCCCTCTTTACGAAAAGGGCACGAGCGGGCCATTAGTGGCGATAAGGTGATCGAGGGCGCCGACTAACTTTAGCGGCTATCCGCTAGGACGTCACTCGAGACAAAAAATGGGTGGAAAAAAAGACTCCGAAGCAGGGAATCGAACCCTGATCTGCTCGGTGAGAGCGAACCGTGATAGCCATTACACTACATCGGACGAATAAAATTTGTGGAAAAAATACCATACAAGAGTGGATGGTGCAACTAGCAGCAAGATGCTTGAGCCATTTGCAAATCGACTACGGACTGGAATATCGACGCACACAATGGTGATGTTGCTTCAGTACGACAGCTCAATTTGCCACCCCAACGAAGTTTTGTCGACGAGCAGGCCCGGGGACCACGTCTCGACGCCACAACCTATGCCCCTCCATAAGCACGGCCCTGCCTACCTTACGAACCTTTCTTCTACTATCCTTCTCATCCCTCATAGTGTTATTCCGTCGAGTCCTTTCCAACCCCCATTTCCTCTTCCCCCACACCACTCTCACACCACTACGTCTCACCCCCTGCGTGTCAGCTCACCGCCATCCACCACGCCATCCCATCCCCACCCCATCCCTGAAACACCACCCTGTTGATGACGTGTTTCCCCTGCTCTCCTCGCGTAACCCCCGGTTGCGAGCGCGCGGGTCGCACTATACCGAACCAGGTTCACCAGCTCAACCCCACCCTTTAGACCCATTCGATGACGGTTCGCGGGGTGGCCGTACGCACGCTAGACGACGAGCTCACCCCCGTCCTCATTTTGCTGGACCCCAATGAGTGCAACGAGAACCTCTCGATCGTGATCAAGGCGGTTCTCGACAACTTGTACCTATCGCAAGACGCTGGCGCGTTCACCGGGCACACCTACGAGACGCTTTCGTGCTATGCACTCAAAGTAGTGACCCTGAACTTGTTTGTAAAAAACTACCGGTTTTGCTTGGGCAAGCTTTTGCTGTTGTTGCTGGCACTCAACGAACAGGACCCCATGGTGACCGACCCCCCGCTTTTCTACCAGGGCGAGTGTCTCAAAGAGTTTATATGCGTGTGTATGTTGTTGTTGCTCAAGACGAAAAATTCTCCGGGTGACCTGCCCATCCCGGTGGCGGGTTCCGAGGTTTTCCGGGCGCTCTCCGAGTTCAAGTTTGTTGACGTGTTTGCCCGGTTCATTGCCCACAACATTCGTCTAGTGGGCGAGCAGTGTTCGAGCTACGTGTTGCTCAAGTTTTCGTGTGACATTTTTTTTGAGTACTTGTACCACTACGTCACCGTGAGCGAGCCCGAGTTTGCCGCCATTGAGCGGCTGGCGGTGGTGGACGCGGCTGTAGACCAGTTGTTGGACAACGAAAACTTCAACCACTACGACATCGACGCCGTGTACGAGCTGGAGGCGCAGTTGGTGGCCTACGAGGAGTTCAAGCTCTTGTTGTTGATCAACGAGCAGTACTTGATGCGGGGCTACCGGAACTCGCTGCCCAACGCGGTGTTTGAGGTGCTCCGGCGCGGTAAGTTGGCTGGGTTTGCCAACTTGGCCATCTACCACTTGAACCGCGAGGAGTCCCAGATCATCAAGGTGCTCATTCTCAAGTTCTTGTACCTTGTGTTCAGCACGCCCGCCACGGCAACGCTGGTGTACATGAACGACTTGAGGATCCTCATCGACATTTGCTTGCGCGAGCTCGACGACTTGGACTACACCGATCCCCGGGCCGAGCTGCGGGTGTTGGTGATCGACTACCTCCGGGTGCTTGTCCCGCTCCTCAAAAAGTCCCAGGTGGGCGCCTACAAGCTGAGCGAGTTGGTGGCCACGCTTCGGGCACTCGCACGGGCCTCGGCCGAGACCTCCAAGGACTCCGACGACGTGATCTCGCGGCTTGCCAACGAGGTGCTCTCGGTGGACTGGGTCCAGTACGCGGGCATCGAGCGTCCCCGACTGCCACTGGACCTCCTGGAGCTGCTGCTGATCGTCGACATCGAGCAGGCGTTCACCCGGATGGCGCTGGTTCGCACCCTGACCCGGGCCGACTACCACCGCCACACCACTCTGCACAACGACACTCTTCGTAGACAGCTGACCGCGATCCCCGAGGACATGGCTGCGGCCTTCAGCGGGCTCTCGGTGAGCTCGGACCCGCCTCCGTCGCTCGCGTTGGCCAACAACGGCAACGTGTTCTTGCTGGCCCGGGCTACGCTGGCGCTGGACCCTGCGGTGGCCACGCCTGCTCCCGCCGCGGCGGTGGCTGAGGCCCCTACCAAGAACATCTTGGACTTGCCCACGGAGTATCTTCTCTCGAAGCCGCTCCCCAAGGTTCCGGTGCCCGAGCGCAGTCGCCGCGAGCTCTACCAGCTGGCGAACTCGCTGCTGTCACTGGTGAACCTGATGTCGCTGTTGGCCCGCAAGGCGATGAAGAAGCGGGCTCCAGCACCGCCGCCGCCCCTGGCGCTGCCACGGACGTCGCCCCATCCTGCCGTGAGGAAGTCGTTGCCGCAGACCCCGCCGCCTCCACCGCCTCCTCGTCGCAGACGGGCTTAGCATAGCATTAATGGTTAATAGACGTGAACATAGTCGCTTTGGTTGGTGTACGAAACGCCGAGCCACGGGTTTATAAGGTTAAAAATAGGGCTTTCTATTTTCTTGGGCTAATTTTTAGGACCAAAGTTCTGGGCCAGATTTCTCGGGCTGTCAGTAGGCACAATTGTGAGAGCGTCTAGTGGATTAATTGCTCTAGTAGATTACATTTTTGACACTCGTATCACGGTCAATTTTCCGAACACTCAGCTGACTTCCCGAGTCTTCCCCTCTCCACTTTGAAAACCTTCGGGCGTCCAAAACCTACACGCAATTCTCCAGGCCCCAAATACCCCCGTCGCGCTCGCCCTGCCCCTATTCCGCCCCTCCAAACCCTTAACTCCGAGGGCCGACTCGACGCGACACCGCGACATTGTCCGCCCGTTATTCCCTATCTCGTCACGACTTAAGACGAACAACACTCGAGAACGACGCTTCTCACACACAAAAAAAATTCCCAGCTGGCTCTACACGCGTCCACCATGCCCGCTGCACCTTCTTGTGGCCCTTTGTGGCCCTTTGTGCCCAGAGATCGAGGCGAGGCTGTGCTCGATCCACCTGGCCGAGAACAATGCCCAACGCACACGACAATGTCTTCCCCACGATTCCCACGGCACCACCTGATCGTGGGCGACAATAGCGGCTAGCGGGTGGGGTCTCGCTACTGCTAACCTGAAACATAGACAATGGGCCGGGGCCACCAGTGCAGAAACAAAGGTCCCGCAACGAGACGACATTCCAAGGACAATCGCGACATCCTTGCCTGATCAGCCCCACATGAGCCCAACCCACGCCTGCCACGCCTGCCACGCCTGCCACGCCTGCCTCACGCCTGCCTCACGCCTACCCTGTGATTTTCAAACATGTTCCCGTTACACAGGCCAGCTCCGCTGGCCACCTAATAAATTACATACCCAATAGTTTCATAAATCGTAAGAGTCTCTGCCAGGCAGTTCCCGGGCGGGTGACTTCTTTGGGCGTCCAGCATTCGGTCTCCAACTCGAACGCTGTGGTTCAAACTGTTCTCGCGTCACGTTGTTCTCGTTCACGTTAAGTTCACGTTTTTTCACGTTTAGTTCACGCTTTCCTTCACGTTTTTCACGTTTAGCTCACGCTTCGTTCACGATTTCGTTCGTGATTTCGTTCTAATCAACGTCCACGTATTCACGGTCTCGTTTCACGTCTCGTTTCACGTCTCACGTCCACGTTCTAACGTTTTTCTAACGTTCTCACGTTCTTCTCACGTCCACGTTCTCGTTCTCATCTCGTGCTTCGAATGCCAGAGCCACTGCCAGCCCGGTGCCTAGCTTTTCAGCTCGTCGCGTCTTCGCTCCAAGCTCGCAGTTGCATCCCTAGGCCGTGAAAAGCGGCACTTTCAGGTCGTAGAACAACTGGTCGGTGTCGAGGCAAAAGTCGTCGCCGTAGTCGTCCTGGAACCCGCCCGGGTGCAAAAAGCCCATGTCGTACGGCGCCACCGGCGCGTGGGCGTCAAACGGGGTCGCCAGCAGCAGCGGCAGCGGGTCAAACCCCATCATCGCCAGGTTCGGGGCCAAGGCAAACTGCGGGTTCAGCGTCAACACCACCGGCGGGGTGTTCAGCTGGGGAATCAGCAGCAGCACCAGCCCCGGCAGCGTGTGGTAGTCGTACCCGGGCGCCACCGGGGTGTTGGTGGACGGGGTGGTGTTGTCCTGGGCCAACAGGGCCTCAAACGCCTCCTGGGGAAGCCCCTGCTTCGCCTGTTTCTCGAGCTTCTTCAAAATACGCAGCTTGCCCTTGAACCCGGGCGGAAGGTGCTTGCACTGGGCGCCCTCGATGTGGATTTCGCACCAGATCTCCAGGTTGGCAAACCGCTCGCCGCACATGCCGCACGAGCCCGGCAGCTGGCCGCGGTCCTTCGTTTTGGTGCCGTTGGGGTAGGTGAAGTGGCGCGATTTGAGGTGGGTTTTGTAGGTGTCGCGGCGAGAGAACCCGCCGGTGGGGTGGCACTTGTGCGGCACGTTGTTGTCGTCGGTGTAGGTGGAAAACTTGTGGAACGGGCACAGGTACGCCTTTTTCGTCGCGTGCTTCTTCAAGTGGCGGGTCAAGTACCCGCGGATCTTGAACGTGGTGTCGCAGTACGGGCACGCGTGCACCTTGTCGTCGTCGGGCGACTCGGCCAAGTTGTCCAGCAGCAGCAGCAGCAACGCCTTGGCGGGCGAGCCGTCCACCGAGCCGTCCGAGGGCAGCATGCGGAACGCGTCGAGCTCCTCGCCGCCGTCGGCAAACGTCCACTCGAGCTCGCCGTTCTCGTTTTTGAACGGGAGGATGTGGGTGGTGAGGCCCGTCAGACAGAGGGTGGGGGTCATGGTGGGAAAAGTCTTGGAAAGGGTGTGGGTTTCAGCCTTCGTTTCAGTGTTGGTTTCAGTGTTGGTTTCAGCCTTGGTTTCAGACTTGGTTTCCGAAACAGCCGGCTGGGATACCGGAGACAACGCCATCCGCGGGCTGGGAGGGAAAAGCGACGCTTGCTGCTTGCTCGGGAGCTTGCGCACGTGGTCGAGCTTGCCCTTGCTCGGGAACAACGCCGTCGCCGCGGGCTCGTCGTGGACCACCACCGTCACCAACACCCGGTGGAGCCAGGTGTACACCATGTGGAGAAACGCAACGGCGCACGAGGCCACCGCCACCGTCCAGGGGGGACGCGCCGGGGTAGAGCGCAGATTGTTCATCGCTGTCGAAAAGGGGAGTTGTGTAAGTTCGTCTCGGAACGCCTGGGGGGTGCACTGTTTTTGACTTGATGACGACAAAATTTTTTTTGGCTGTGTCGTGCGCGTACCAGAGCGGGGGAGACACAGGGATATTGCCTCATTGCTGCAGCATGATGTCAGGACGAGATGTGACCGAAGCTGGCGTCGTCAGGGGCAGCCGAGGGGTGGCGAGGAGGGGTTCAGGGCTGGGCGGTGGGCGTGGGAGTGGTGGAGAGTGGACGGTGGTGGTGTTTTGTGGTGCTTGGGGTGTTCCACCTAAGCCCGGTTGGTGGGGGATCCGCTGGGTGGACGGGCCCGGTGTGTATACAGCGTGAGGCTCCGTAGACGCCGCCAAGAGCCTATACGAGCAACGAAAGGTTAACTCGGGGTTTGCGAAAAACGGGTGGAGAGGGGTGTGGGCGTGTAGAGGGGGTTTGAGGGTGGGCCAGGGTGGACCAGGGGGCCAGGCGTGGGCCCGGCGTGGTGGATGGTGGTGGTCGGTGGTGGTAATTACTGAGCTCGCACGAGGCGCAGTCGCGTCCTACGCGAAAACGCTACGTTGCACAGGAGAATCGTACGGCGTTTCGGGCCAACCTAAATTTCGAACCCGGACCCAAACGTTGTGGAGAAGCGGGGTGATTTGCGATAATTTTTTGGGCTGGACGCACAGCGCTTCCGAGGGTGTAGGGTTTGTAGGGTGTGTAGGGTGGTGTAGGGTGGTGTGAGGGGCTGGTGGTGGTGGGTGGTGGTTTGGTTGTGGGTTAGGGTTGTAGAAATGATGGTAGAGTTGTGGAAACGATGTAGAGTTGTGTAAATGATGGTAGAGTTTATCCGTTCGTCGGTTCAGAGACGTGTTTTGGTACATGGAAGAGTTTAGTGGGGGTAATGAGTAAAGCCGGAGTTTTGTGTAAGGTGGGAGGAATATAGGCTGGAATAGCGTGAGGTTGGTGAATTCGAGGTTGGAGTAGTGTGTGGCTAGAGTAATGGGTGGCTAGAGTAATGGGTGGCCAGCGTCGTGAACTAGAGTAATACTCAGGCGGTTAAATTCCGGATGCTATTACAAGTGCTGTTCAAAAAACGGGCACTGTGGCTCCCTCGACACACACTGTCTAAACGCCACCGGCAGTCGGCAACTCGTGAAACTCGGCTGGTTACAAAGCCAGACGCGTTGCTTCTGAGGGATTAACAGGTGGCTATACCCACCGAAGGCAGGTCGAAACACGAAAAAAAGAAAGACAGGTGCAATAGTTATTGCGAGTCGTCGAAGGGGTAGCTTGGCTGGCCGACCTTCCCCAGCTTTTCCTCCTGGGTTGTACAAAGCCGAGGCTTGCTATTTGTCAGCCACGACTAATCGTATACGGAACATTTTTGGGTCGTTTGTGGCTAAGCCACCAAATTTGTTTCCGGGGTAAACACCCCCTAATTCTTGCTGGGGAGGCCCTGCAACCTTGTCTCAGTGATCTAAATGATTGCCTATAACCGTCTTGCCCGCAGTGCTCTCAGTCTCAATCGGGACTATATCCCCGTAGTTGTCTTGGCTACCCTGTCAAATATGGGGCTTAACAATAGCGGAACAATAAACTTTATCCCAATCGAGTTGCCTAATTGGTGAAAAGCAACGCTCCCCAGAATAGCATAGCGAAGCGAAAACAATGGCTCCCCAGTTCCCCGCAATGTATAGGGGCGTACCCAACCAGCTGACTTCTCCGGAGTTGTCGGAGCTGTTCCCGAGATCACCGTTCGCATAGCGTCGTCTGATTCGCGCTTACGTAGGATGAAACGAGTGGTCGGGACTGTGGAGCTCGTAAACGGAGGTTGCTAAAGAGAGAAAAGGGTGACAATCACTGGTTCTGGGCTGATAAATCACACTAAGTTGCCATACTGATCGACCCACTCCCACCTTGGCTTGGCCAACCCGCGGAGTGCTCCGGAGTTACTCAGCCGTCTTACGTCATGGTCACCCCACTTATTTTCGTTGACAGCTCACAGGCCACCCCTGAGTTTTCTTGGCTACGCGTGTTTCACCCAGTCGTTGGTAAACCGACAGTGGATCGTCATCGCGCAGTCCTAGCTCAAACAGGCAATTCCCGTTGATGCAAGAGGGTTTGTCCGGAATAATTCGTCGGATCATCTACCAGGAACACAGTAGCCGAAACTGGGCTTAACTAGTTGGGCTCGTGGACGTCATCGGCATCTTCCAGGGGCTACATACACCCTACCCACTCCCACCAGAGCCCCACCATCCCCGCGATGATCGTCTCCGCTTTTCGCATCGCGAAAACGCGGGTCCGCCGAAAACCGGTGCCATTCCGCCTAAGTGCCCTTACTCAGCTTTGCACCGTCGCAGCACCTCAGCACCTCCCGCGCGCACCGCTCCTTATTCGGACTTACGCGCTACCAACTACCCGGCTCTACCAACAACCAACCCATATCCCATTTCCCACCATGCCCCAGTGTATCCACGAGATCAACGGGCAGCAGTGGTTTGTCGAGCAGAGCGACGATGCGTTCCCTGGCCAGGGCTTCGCCCTCCAGGTGAAAAAAATTCTTCACGAGGAGCACCTGGAGTTCCAGCACATCTTGTTGTTTGAGTCGTTAACCTACGGTAATGTGCTCGTGCTCAACGGTATCGTCCAGTGCACCGAGCGCGACGAGTATGCCTACCAAGAACTTATCTGTCACGTGCCCATGATGGCCCATCCCAACCCGAAACGGGTGTTGGTGATTGGCGGGGGCGACTGTGGGGTGGTTCGCGAGGTCGTCAAGCACCCAGGGGTCGAGGTGACGATGGTGGAGATCGACGACCGGGTGATCAAGTTGCTGCAAAAGTATTTGCCCCAGATGACGGTGGCCATCGACAACCCTCGGGTCCACTTGGTGATCGACGACGGGTTTGCGTTTTTGAAGCGGGCCACCCAGGAGTACGACGTGATCATCACCGACTCGCTGGATCCCGAGGGCCCGGCCCAGGAGTTTTTTGAGGCGCTGTACTTTGATTTGTTGCGGGGAGCGTTGGCTCCCGGTGGGGTGGTGATCATGCAGCTGAGCGAGAACATCTGGCTCAATTTGGACTATCTCCAGGGGTTGGTGACCAAGGCCCGCCTGGCGTTTGATAACGTGGGCTACTGCCAGTGCTACATGCCGCTGTACACCGGAGGCCAGTTGGGTCTTCTCGTGGCGCTGAAGGACGCCGAGCTCGACTTGACCAAGGCCACGAGACCGCTCCCGCAGGCGGAGTTCAAATACTACCTGCCCACCGTGCACCAGGCGTCGTTTGTGCTCCCGCAGTGGGCCCACGAGGTGATTAACGGGAAGAAGTAGGGAGAAGTAGTGCTTATAGAGGATTAATAATAGATCAATACGGGAAGAAGTGGTAGGGGTATTTGTGCGATAACTGTGGGGTGGTGGCAGACGTAGGTGCCTCGGGGAAATTTCTGGTGTGGGTGAAATCGTAAACCATTATTTGGAAGTAAAAGTACTGATGGGTGTGCTGAGAATGATGCCAATTGGAAGGAAATGTTCACCGAATGGTTGATAACAAGGAAAGGATGATTTATTACCAGACTTTGGACGAGACATCGCCTTGAGTGGCCATGGGGTATCTCATTTTCTGAGCCTGTTTTGCAACCTATTGTTGCGCACATATACGAAATTTTACGACACAAAAAGTAGACCAAAAAACACCCAGAAAATTGGAGAAAAAGCGTATCCACAAATCATCAACTAACCAACAGACTGTCCCATCCTCACCCACCCCCGTCTCCTCCTACCCAATCTTGCCCCACAAACACGTGACCCCAGCGAATAAAGTTTACGAATGTTACATAAGGCAAAAGTTTTCACCAGACAGTAGTAAAATCAGTCGTCAATGCGAATGCTCGTCATTTTGGCGGCCTATGCTGCACTGGTGGCTGCCGTTTGGATCCAATGTGAGAAGACCCGCGGTGAAAACTTCGTTGCTTACGCCAAGGTGCATGGCAACGACCCCCACTTGGTGTTTTCCCACCCGTACAAACCAAAAGAGGTACCGATGCACACCTCGGTAGTGTTCAGCCAAGCACTTAGCGGCCAGATCAAAGAGGGTGAGTTCACCGAGGGCGATATCCGATACCTTTACTTAGAATATTCGAAGGCGGTGTTCCCCTATCACGACCAAAAGTGGGTGTGTGTGGTTACTAGAGATCATCCAGGCGAGGTTGTGTTCGTAAGAAACACCGTTGCGAACAAAATCTCGGAGCTTCTCCGAAAGTATCCTCTAGGTGCCAAGATGGTCACTAGGCTCATAATCCCCAACGAGTTGACGGAGGTGGTGACGCCCAATGCCGTGGTCCAGGTCGTAGGGGTGGCGATCTTTACGGTGTTGTTGCTAATTTCGAAAAAGACAAAGATGGTGATGAGGAGCGTGGTGCACAGGCTCATCATACCCGCTCTAGCGCTCTTTGTTGTTCGGTTGTTGGATTTGCAACACCTTAGGTTTGTATTTTCCATGGCCCTTAGGGTGCTGACCATGGACTGGGTGGCTGTCTTCAGCTCGGGGTGTGGCACCAACCATCGAGTAAACCGTTCGCGGTGGAGCTGGTGCGCTAATCAGATCACGAAGGGGTCCTTCCTTGTGGCAACGGCCTTTTTCTTTGTCCCTGATCTCGTTTTTTGGTTTCACAGCTTCGTCATGAGTCAATGGGGGGCGATTTTGATGTTGGTTGTAGCCAACGTGCCCACGTCGCTCGTCAGCGAATACTACGCGGTGGAAGGTTTGATTCGACTGGACACCATCGACGAGAGATACCAGCGGAGCTATCGTATCACCTTGGGCACCTTTTTGGCGGCCCTTGTGGTGGGTCAGTTTGCGAGACTTTTACCGGTGGAGTCGTGGGTGGACGACATCGTGGAGTTGGTGGTGGTTACGGTGCCTGTCGTGGTGGCCTATCTGTTGTGGGCCAACGACGGGTTGGATAAGACGAAGAAGAAGGAGAAAATGGGAAGGGTCAACGGACCTGAGTACAAGCTCGAGATCCGTGCTGAGAGCGCAAGGGAACATGACGATACGAACGAGAAAAGAGGGGATGAGTTCGAGGAGAAAGAGAAAAGAAGGGACAGGATCGATCTTGGCGTCCACACGGGGAAAACCCCCGTGAAAATGCCTGGGGAAGTCCGTGATATCAACCAGGACGAGCTCGACAAGATCCGGATGAGACGGGTCGAGCGGTGGAATCAGATGAAAGCAGAGAGTCTGAAGCCGTTTGTCCGGAAAAAGATTACGTAGCCAGCTCCCATATGAGGTATTTGAAGGACGTGAGGCTGTCGAACGTTTGCATATGAATCAATGTTAGCATAATTCGTAAGTTGTAGGGTTGGAGAGTCTTAGGGGCATCCTGGGTGTTCATGAGTCTCGTCTAGTGGTGGCCCCCCAAGTATTCATGATTCTCGTCTCGTAAGTCCCCCTTACTTGTGGTGATTTATAGTTGTGGAGCAACAATGGATGATTGAACCAGAGGAACCCGAGCGATTTCGAGAGTTCGAACAGAATCGGAGAGAGTGGAGTTGGAGAAAAAGCGGAAGCTAGAGGTGAAAGCTACACAGAACTACCCGTCAATATTTTGTGCTTGACTCGACCATCGCCAAAAGATCAGGTGGTCTAGACCTTTGGTAACAAGTCTGAGCATACGCAAAAATCACGAGGATTTTTAGCCCTACAAGGGTAGTGAGTGGGATGATCCGGTGGCAATCCCAATTGGGTATGGCTGCAACCAGGGTGCAAGACCTGAAGCTAACTTTACATTCCTTTACATTCCTTTACATTCCTTTACATTCCTGTATCTGTGAAAACGGTAACACTGTAGCTCTAAGACATCTAAACATAAAGAGTAAGGAGTTCGGTTCGAATCTTGGGATGCTCGGGGTCAGACCGGTCAATGATGGCGTCAGGTGTGCTAGCAACGAGGAGTTCTTGGTCACTGATGTGCACCTTCACTTTATCGGGCAAGTCATTGTCGAGGCCAGGGAGAAGCGAGTCCATAATGAAGGAAGTATCGAGGGAGGATACAGGTTCATACGAGCGGGTTTTGCCGAGTGGAGCCTGGAGGGTGGTGTCCTTCACCAAAGGTTTGGTGGAGTTCTCCGGGTTACCCAAGCGAAGTTTCTCGAAGCGAGAATCAAGTTCCTCGATTCTCTTGAACTTAGCATCAATTCTCTCAAACTTAGCATCAATTCTCTCTAACTTATTATCAATTCGGTCCAAACGATCCATAACTTTAACCATAAGAGAGTTCAAGGAAATGTTCGCCTCACCATGTTGAGACCCGACCTCGGGGTCAGAAGCCAAGGGACCGAAGGTACCGCTGGGAGATTTCTTGTCGTTTTCAGCCATGGTAGATTACTTACTCAGATCGAGGGGTGTGGTTAAAGAATAGATGGATCTCCCCATAGTCGGGAGACTCTATTCTATAGTAGACCAATAGAATGTAGGTTGCGTGATCCGGTCGGGTTTACATTCCTGTGACTACCTCAGCATTAGATGGCTACCGTAGATGGTTAGGTGCGTAACCAGGTATGTGAGCCAACACTAACCCCTGACCCCATTGGGCCTATCCATAAACACCCCTGAGTCCGGGTGGTTGTCTACACAACACTGGTGGTGGATTGACATACGAGTCGTTAGACGAGGATCAAGCGCGAAAAGACAACCCTGGGTTGTGTAAACAAGGCGAGTCCAGTGGTGTGGATGGGCCATTCCAAGGAATTCACCTATTAGCTATCACCACCTAGTCCACCACTAGTCCACCAGGTCAACCACCAGGCCACCACCACTTGGTCCACCACTAGTCCACCACTTGGTCCACCACCAGGCCCACCACCACCAAGTCCACAATCATCAAGTCCACCACCACCAGACCCACCAACCTACTCTACCAGTGTTCGTATGTTCGTATGTTCGTATTAACGTAATAAGTAATGAAAGTCACCTTGACCTTACGACTATGTGAGGCACTACTAGTTGGCAGTGTCATCGTCCCACACGGCCAGTCCCACCAGTCCCCACTCCCCTACGCTACAATGTACCGCCACACAAACCGGTGCTTGCCCCCGTCGGCGTTGTGCCAGAGCACGTTCATCCACTGCTCAAACTCCTCGGTCTTGTAGTCGCCGTAGAAAATCATCACCGGGCCCTCGTCGCCAATGACCCGGTCCAGCGGCTCCACGGGCTCCAGGTGGGCGTCGGACTTGATCGCGTACAAGTCGTCGAACGAGTGCACGCGCCCGTTGTACCACACCCAGTTGGTGGGGTCGATGGGGTTGCCGAAGGAGTCGTCGTTCCACTCGAGGGTGGCGATGAGCTCGTTGTACGATGCCTGCATCGCCTCGAGCGCTGGGACGTGCACGTGGTTGTCCCAGTCCTGCTGGATCGCCTCCTTGAGCGTCGGGGCGATGTCGAGCTCGGCAAGCACGTCCTCGGGGGCGTTGTCCTCGACAAAGAGCTCGTGGACCGCGGGAGCGTACGCCAGCTCGTTGTGTGCGGCCACCGCCTCGAGGAACTCAAGCGCGGGCACGGTGAAGTTGGTCAGGGCCGAGACAAGGCCCGCGAGGGCCACCACGGAGAGAAGCTTCATTGGTGGTCAAAAGTGGTCAAAAGTGGTCAAAGCTGGTCAAAAGTGGTCAAAACGCGGGTCGGGCACGGGTGAAAAGACGGGTGAAAAGAGGTGGTTTGGCGGGCGGGAGCGGGCATAAACGGGGTGTGGGTGAGGTGTGTGGGTGGTGTGGTGTGGGTGGGGAGTGTGGTGTGGTCTGTGGGTGGGTATACGTGGGTGTTACGTGGGTTTTACTCGGTGAGAGGTTATATAGGGTTGTTACGGTTCTAGGCGTGGTCTGGTTGGGTAGGCGTAGGTGTGTTCGCACAAGCGTAGAGCGAGAGGGTGGGAAGACAAAAGGGGTGGTGTGTGGGGTAGTAGAATGGGTGTGTGGGTGTAGACGGGTTTTTTAGCGAATTGATGGTGGTTTAGCAGGAGACATGGCTAATGTGGGTGGTGGCATGGAACGAAGGCTAAGTGAAGGAGAGGGAAGCGATGTGGTGATGGCTTAGTGAGAGTTGGAAGAGTTGGGAGGGTTGGAGCAGTGTTGTGGTGGAGGTTACGTTTCTGGGCTACACTAAAGGTTCGAAGTGTGTACTTCTGGAGGATACTTGGTTGTTGTAATTACTATGCGTACAAATAGCCTACCCACCCCAGTCCTACCGAATAAACTCACAGAAGGACCTTTTCAGTGGATTGATCTGTTCGTAATACTGTTTTCTCCTCTGCTTTTCTCTTCCCTGCTTCTCTCTTCCTGCTTCTCCCTTACCTTATTCTCTTCCTTCCACGCTCTTCCTGTTAACCACAAAGACCACCGTAGACCGTCATGTAAAACCACAAGTACACAACCAACACAACCACTACCTCTACTATTACTAATACTACCACCAAAACCACTACTACCACCACCACTCCCTCCACTACCAATACTACCACTATCACTACCACCACTACTACTACTACTACTACTACCATTACTACCCCCACTCCCTCGACTACCATGCCTCAGGTCAACTTTGCAGACCCTCTCGCTGCTCCGTCCGACCTCTGTCTCACCCCGGACCAAGTCACCCGGCTCCAGGACCAGCTCAGCGAGCTCTTTGCCCTCCTCCTCGGCGAGGAAACCAACGTCGTCCTCCCCAACCAGCAGGTGCTCTTAGCGGTGGTGGAGGCCGCCCGAGACGCCAGCAGACGCCAGACGGACGACCACCGCCGCCAGTTGGCCGAGCTCCGCGCCAGCGACCACGCCCTCCAGCACGAGAACCACGAGCTCTTGGCCGTCCGCGACCGCCTCGAGCTCCGGCAGACGGTGTGGCAGCTGTTGCCGCCCGAGCTGCGAGAATCACCAGAGGCCATCGCTGAGTACACCGCCCGGGTGCGCCGGGACACCCTCCGCTACCAGAGAAGCGCTTCGAGCTCGCTGTCTCGAGGAACCGGCCAAGGGGTCAGAGGCTCCCGGTCCAGCCAAGGGGCCAATTACCAAGTGGCCACAAGCTCTGGCTCTCTGTGGGCCCACCAACCCGCTACAGCTATTTCCGAGCCCCAAACGCCCTCCCAAACCCACGACTGCCCCTTCTTGTCCCCCGAGTTGGGCCGCCAGTTGACCCACTACGCCAGGTACAACGAGCTCGAGGGCCCTGTGGACCCCGAGGCGATCTGCTACCACTGGGCGCTCCGCCACGACCTGTTCAAGCTCACGGCGTCGCTGGTGTTCTCCAGCATGGCCCCCGTGCTTACGCCGGCCGAGATCGACCGGTTCCGGGCGCTCTACGCCCGCGTGGACTCGAGCTCGATCACCAAGCGGGACGTCCATGCGATGAGAGATATGCTTGTGGGGTGGGTGGCCGAGCTCGCCGCCAACTCCGACGCCTACCGGTTGGCGCTTGACTGAAGAGAGGCGGATTGAATGAAGAGTATTAATAAATTGAATATGAATGAATTAAATATTGAATGAATTGAGTATTGTATAATTGAATATTTGAATAATTGAATAATTGAATAATTGAATAATTGAATAATAAATATTGAATAATTGAAAATAAATAATGAAAATTGTCAGAATTTCTTAAAAAATGATTTAACGTAGGTTTTTGTGTGTACCCCGTAGTTTGATAATTCGTCTGTGTCTTAGCGGTATTGTCTTATCATCTTGCTACTATAGTGCTGCCACCGTGCTGCTAAGGTGCTGCCACTCGCTTGGGCTGTGTTGTTACTGTGCTCCTATCGTGCTTCTACTGTGCTTCTGTGCTCCTGCACTATTCACTGTGCTCACTTCTGCATCCCGTTGCGAGCCCGCGCCAACCAGACGCGTCGCGCGCTCAACCAAAACCCTCCGCGAGCACCTCCACCAGTGATGCCTGAGAAACGACTGGCGGAGCCCGACGACGCTCCCCCGGCAAAGATACCCCGGTGCGACGACCCACTGGTCCATCCAGTGCCTTCGTCCCACCCTCCCCCGGCCCACCCGGCCCCGTCCCTGGTGCCCTCGTCCCAGGAGGCCAACACCCCCGACACCTCCTCCACCACCCCCGAGACCGCGGCCTCCCCCGCGGCCTCCCCCGACGCCCCGCCCGACGGGGCCGCCGCCCCGAAACTCACCAAGAAACAGCTCGCCAAGCTCCAGGCCGAGGCCAACCGCCAGGCGCGCGCCGAGGCCAAGCGGCGCAAGGAGGAGGAGCGCGAGCGCGAGCGCCAGCGCAAGGAGGAGGAGCGCCAGCGCGCGGCCGCCGAGCGCGCGGCCAAGAAGCAGCGCGAGGAGGAGGAGCGCGCCCAGCGCCGGCGCCTCCAGGAGGAGAAGAAGCGCGCCGCCGACGCCGAAAAGGCCGAGCGCCGGCGCGAGTGGGAGGAAAAGAAGCGCGGGTGGGAGGAGAAGAAGCGCGCGGCGGAGGAGCGCAAGCGCGCCGCCGACGACGAGCGCCGCCGCAAGGAGGCGTCGCAGAAGCTGATCCACCTGTTCTTCACCAAGCCCGCCAAGCCCGCGAAGCCGGCGCCCGACGTCCAAAAGCAGCCGCAGGCGGCGCTGGCGGACGGCTACTCGCGGTTCTTCCTCCCGTTCTTCGAGCTGCTGCACATGGTGGTGGCCCCCGCCCAGGCCCCGGCCCCCGGCGCCGCCGCCGCGGTGGAGGAGGTGCTCCGCGGCGGCACCTCGGCGTCGCCCCCGATGGCGGCGTTCTTTGCCCACCGCGCACAGCCCCCGCCCGCCCCCGCCGACCCCGTGGAGGTGGCGGCGGCGATGAACGAGGCGTCGACCGCCACCGTGGCGGCGATGGTGGCGCGGTTGCCCCTCAAGTTCCTCAGCTTCTACGAGAACCGGCGCCCGCCCTACGCCGGCACCTGGTGCCTGGCGGCGCACCAGCACCGCCCCCCCGGGGCGCCCCCGCTCGCGGAGCTCGCCGGGGTCGACTACGAGTACGACTCCGACTTGGAGTGGCGCGAGGAGGGGAGTGACGGCGAGGACATCGACACCGACGGCGACGACGACGACGACGACGCGGGCGGCGACGGGGACGACGACGGGTTCATCGAGGACGACCGCCGCGGGCCCGCGTCCATCCGCCAGCTCGTGGTGGCCACCCACTGGCGCGCGGACGACCCGGTGTTCTTCCGCGACTACCGGGTGGAGGCGTTGGTGGAGGGGTTGCCCATCGACCCGTTCTTTGGCGCGCGCACGGGGCAGGTGGGGGCGGGAGGGGCGCAAGGCGGTGCGAACGTGGCCGGTGCCGGTGCCGGTGCCAACGGCGGTGCGGGTGCGGGTGCCGGTGCGAACGGCGGTGCGGGTACCGGTGCGAACGGCGGTGCCGGTGGTCGTGCGGGTGCCGGCACCCTTGGCCAGCCCAACATGCTCCAGACCAAGAAGAAGATGGTGGAGAACCGGTACATGGTGGCGCGGATCATCCGGCTGATCACCGCGCAGCCCGGGAGCGGGACCCTCAACGGGATCGTTGACTTGACGTTCAACGAGCTCAAGTTGTTGAACGTGGTCAAGCGGCTGGTGCTCAAGGACACCATCAAGGACTTGATCGTGGCCAAGACGTGGGACGTGGACCCGGCGAAGCGCGCGCAGTACGCGGCCGAGCTTGCGAAGATAGAGGCGATGTCGCCCGACGACGTGGTGGCGGCGTCGACCAGTTAGAGAGGAGCCAGCGCAGTGCACAGCGTACCGGTATTTATAGACAGTGCGATAAAAGAAAGGAGACATGTAGGAGACGATGTAGGAGGGTGGTTTAAGAGAGTGGTGTTGTTTCGGAGGAGCTTTGGGTGGTGTGTTGCTGAATGGTTGGTTTGTTGATGGTTTTGTGACGTTGTGGGACAACGCTTCTGTGTTGGTAACACTAATAGTCATAAATATGAGCAGGGACGCATTAGTATGGAAAATTTGAATAAGCTCTGTCTTACGATAACTGATTTAATGGCTATTCGCAGTTTCACTGTATATCGCGTATACTTAGACAAGCATGGCTAGTCTTTGGGACAAGCATATGGCTACTGGCAGTTCAACCAGACAACTAGGTTCACTTTCTTTATTTAGTCAGGCCACCAATTTGAATAGATTTCCATTCGTTACCGTCAACGATAATTATATGCATATATAAATGCATATTTTCAAATTTCCAGTTTGGTGCTTTATTGTAACTTTCAATATATAGTATTTTTTGTGTGCATTGTGTGTTTGTACTGTGTACTGTTCGTGTAATATTCTGCTTTATTGCTGCTTCATTCACTTGACCGGTTTGCTAAAATCACCCGGGTGTGAACATTTATGGGCGGGCTCTTGCTGATATTTTTTGTCTATTATGCGAGAAAGCTATTGTTCACAGTAGTGTTTTTACCCAAAATGGACTCCCATCTGCGAGTGTCGAAGGAAAGGAACCAAGAGGTCCACCAGCTTTCACTTCAAACCATTTGTTTTTCTACAATGGAAGCTTCAACACGTCTGCTTTTCATTTAAATATATTTCTTTTGGTCTTATTTGCAAAGAATGTGTCTCGAACGCGTGTAGACGCGTGCGTCGAATATTTTTCTGTCAACATCCGCAGTCAAGAGAGCCTCATGTCTGAGTCCCCAGAGGAGACCAACACTCCGGCAAATCTCGCTGCTCTGCTTGAAGACGATACCCAAGACGCTGATACACTAGCCAACTGCGAGACCGTCCATGTTGGCGACTTTGAGGATGGCTTTCAGATGGATTCTGCCCTGCTGGATCGCTTAAGACCCGACGATGTGGCCGACTTGCGAGATGATTGCTTCGTTCGCTTGGCCCCGAGAGAAGCGGGTTCTGGTGGTTCTGGTTGTTCTGGTGGCTCTAATGGTTCTAATGGTTCTAATGGCTCTAATGGTTCTGAATCTGACCCAGAGGCTCCTGCCCGTGTAGACTCCACTGATGCACTGCCCTCATCAGACGAAGCTAGAGAGCCCGTAGAAGATACAGCTACAACACCCCTGGAACCATTTGAGGCCACAAGAGAGTGTGTCACTGACATACCCAGAAAGGTCGACGAGTTCAACGTACTCCCTCCAATCAAGCTGATGCCTGACGAGGAGGCGTTGTTCGAGTATGTGAACGATTGGGCAAAGCATAGGGGCTATGGGTTTGCTAGAGAGAGAGGGGGGAAGAACAAGGTCCGCTATGCTTGCACCAGGTACGCAAAGTCTCTGGATAGCGGCCAAAAGAAGTCAAGTCCCACAGGATGTGAGTGCAAATTCTCCATGAACGCCACGAGGACGGATGGTGTCTGGGTGCTTCGGCGACGGCCACCGGTGATTGTCGATTCTCAAATCGAAAATTACGATAAACACAACCACCCACCTGTTCTGCAAATCAGTTCCCTCCCAGTACATCGTCGACTCTTTGCAAAGAAATACAGGCTAGAAGAGAGGGTGATTGCTGGGGAGACCCCACGGCAAATCGAGCAGTGGGTTCAACAACAGGTTTCGCCCGAGGAGTTTTACCTTTTGAAGAAGGACATCTACAACAGGATCCAGAGTGTGAAGGAGAAAATGAAAGAGGGCAAGTCTTCCATCCAGGCACTCATCAGTATACTCGAAGATCACCGATGGTACAGTTGGCTTCAGAAGGACCCCAACAACGTTGTACTACAGATATTCTTTTGTCCACCCAAGATGCTCGAGATGACCAGGCACTATCCCGAAGCAATTGTGCTTGACACCGCCTACAACACAAACAAGTACAAGTTGCCCCTTCTCCAGATTGCTGGCTTTGAGCCTACAGGCAAGACGTTTAGTATTGCCTTCTCGTTTTTGAACGGAGAGGACTACGGCAACTATCTCTGGTCTCTCAGGCGCTTGCGAATGTACTACCACAAGCACAACATACCCAACCCTTCAGTGGTCCACACAGACCGTTGTCCCGCTGCAATCAGGGCCATCAGAGAAGTCTTCCCCGACGCCAAGATCTTGCTCGGCCGTTGGCACGTTCAAAAAGCTATCATCAGCCATGGGCTCGAGAATTTCCCAGATGAAGATGAGAGAAAGGAGTATGTTGCGGCTTGTAACGCTATGATCGAGTCGAGAACCGTGGAGAGGTACCATGAGAATCACCAGGCGTTTGAGGAAAGGTTCGCTGAAATGACAGATGACGTCAAATACCTCCACAGGGTGTGGTTGGATCCGTACAAGGAGATGATAGTCTACGCCTGGGTTGACCACGCAATGCACTACTCCACGGTCTCTACACAACGCGTTGAGGGTATGCACGCTGCCATCAAGAGGGAGATGGACTACAAGTCTCAACTCGACCTATATGAAATCTGGAAGAGAATTGATGGGGTGGTAAAGGCACAGAGAGACGAGATCTACCGTCTTCAACGGAGGGAAGTTGATAAACCACTGAAAATTCACAAGCAGGAATTTTACGTGAACGTTGCTGGGGTGATAGCTTCCGCAGCCCTTCAAAGGGTGCAAGAAGCGATGGAGTTGCTCAGAAAATGGGACAATAATCGCAGTATCCCACCGTGTACCCAGAGATTCAGGGACACGATGGGTATACCCTGTGCCCATGAGATAGCCAGAATACTTGGTGGCCCAGGGGAGAGGCAATTGACAGAGGACCTTTTCGACAAGCATTGGTACCTTATGAGGAGCGTTGGAATTGCCCAAAAGGTTTCTTCGCAACAACCACAGGACGATAACGCTAGCGTGGAAAGTCGGCCAGTGACGAGAACCAAGCGGGCTCCTAGTCGACACGAGGAGGCTCAGAAGCGAGCGAAAACGCAACTAAGAGTGCTGGACAAGGTTTGTGACGCCATTGTAGAACAGATTATGTCAAGGATTCCTCAAGGACAGATATTAATGGGTACCAACCCACAAAACCCGCAAAGCCCGCAAAACTCGCAAAACCCTGTTGTCCAAGCCCATCCTTCTTCCTACCACTCGCAATTTCAAGGCCAGGCGTCCTTACAGCATCCGTTTGTGAGTGCACAAACCCCACCAGCGTTCCCGGCACAGGTCCAATATTACCCACGGCCCCTTCCTTACCCAGCAAATGGATATGTCATTGCACCTTCTTTTTCGCCTCAACCTATGAGCCCTTCGCCCCAACCGAACACGCCCGGCTACGGTGTATACCCGCACGTTCAATGTATCGACCAGTCCCGTCCAACTCGTTTTCAGCAATTCTATGCCACACCAAACCTCCAAAATCAACCAACATCATACAGTGGTAATCAGAGAAGTGAGGAGACTGTGCGTTCTATAGATGATGTTGTATGATGAATGATTATGATCTGTTCTCGGGAGAAGTAATTACATTGTTCTGGTAAGCATTAAGTATGTCAATCATCTTTTTAATGCGTATTTAGCGAATATGTGGTGTTGAAGTAGCTTGACTAGTGCGGGCCACCAGAAGTGACGAAGTAACGATTCGGTCAGTTTGTGAGTGGTAACAGTCTTGTAAGAGCCATACCCTCTTTTAGCATAGTAGCGTGGAGAACAATAGCTTGCTGAGAAAAGTTTGTAAACGCAAATGCTGAGAAGACTGACGATATCGGCAAAACTCCGCCCGTAAATGTTCACCCCCGTGCGACTTTAGCAAATCCATCGGCCCATCGTATCCAGCTGCGTCTAATTTGCCCAATTTGGAATATTTTTTATGTCTCGTGACAGAACCGTTGATACGCTGGAAATTAACTAGTGCCATCGATTCAGGACTATGAACAGCGGAAGAACGGGTGTCGCAGCGAGTGAACGCATGCACGGGTGAACGAGTCAACACGTGAACGCGTCAACGGGTGAGTGTGTCGGGTGAGTGTGTCGGTGAATGCGCCAGGTGGACCTCAGTGAAGGGTAAGATGGCACAAAACTGTAGATTAAGCACGTTGAAAGTGCTGGCGTGTCTATCGTTAAACACATGGACAGAAACTGGAAAGGTTCTCCACGGCACCGCTTAGCAGTGGAACCAGTGGCTACCTGTACCACCACAAGTAACCAACAGAGTAAGCCGGAGATATTCAAAACACTTCGTAGACAAGCACATGAGCAAAAGCCACCGCCAGGTTACGACCACCCTGTGGCTTACGACCACCCTGAGGCTCCACCAGGAATACAACCACCTTGTGGCTTAATCTAGGAATCTCTCAGCACCCCCCCATCTTCTCCACCGCCCCCCTCGCGCCACTGGCTCACCACCTGCGCCACAAACTCCACCAACGCCCACTGCGACCCCACCGCCACCGGCACCGCCACCCCGAGCGCGGGCTCCACCGCCTCCACCCGCTTGTGCTCGGGGTCGAACCGCAACACAAGCGGCGCCGCGCGCCCGGGCACCTCCACCGTCAACCGCACCGCGGGGCCCGTGCCCTCGCGTGGCACCTCCGCCGTGCGCACCCGCACCCGCGCCACCTCCTCCACCACCGCGGCGGCGTCGCGGTACCACCGCGCCCGGGCGTTGTTCTGCGCCACCTCGGCCCCGGGGTCCGCCAGCTGCCGGCGCAACCCCTCCACCGCCCGCTGCTCGGCGTCGATCGCCAGCTCCAACCGCGCGAGCTCGTCGTGCAACTGGTCCACCGCCACCTGGGTGTTGCTGAGCTCGTCGATCACCTGCTTCAACCCGGCGGTGCGGAGCTCGAGCTCGCGCTGGGCCACGTCGACGACGTCCCCGGCGCCCGCCCCCGCCGTCTGGGGCACCAGCGCGAGCAACTGGGCGTGCCCCGGGGGCAACGACGCCGTGAGCCGCGCCATCTCGTCGTCGAGCGCGCGGTGCTGGTCGAGCACCGCCGCGGTGTCCGCGAGGTGCCGGTGCCACTCGTCGG